>PVKM010021229.1:11518-22843 GCA_004027735.1 Carollia perspicillata
CCCCTGCTCCAGAAGCCGTGGGCCAGAATCCCTGTCCGACCCCCACCCCCCGCACGTCTTTTGCGATTCCGCTCCAGGCACCTCTCGCGCAGAGCTCTCACCTGCAGACCCTGCTGCTGGAGGCTCTGTGTGATGTAGTCCAGGCGGCGGCAAACGCTTTTCTTGGCCTCGGCCGCCGCCTCCTTGGTGCTGCTCACTAGCACCGCTACCTGCGCTCGGTCGGGGACCGCAGACACCTCGGCGGTGCCGCTGACGTGCACCTCTCGGGTCGAAGTCTGGCCCTGTGCTAAGGAAAGGGGACGGCGCAGGCCCGGCAGCGTTTCTCCATCCGAGACCAGATTGTTCTCCTGGCCTCGGTCAGCCCAGGGAACCAGTTCCACGAACACCCGAGACGAAGAGGCCTTTTGCAATGACATGGTGATGGCTGCTGAGTTACCATAGTAACGCAGAGCTGACGGCGGCCGAAAGGGTCAAAGCGCTCAAGGGCTGGCTCGTGAGCGGCGCAAAGGATTCTGGGGTGGGTTTGGAGGTCCCGGAACTGCCACAGAGCAGGAGGTACAGTTTATGGTGTCGTGTTTTGCCACACATATCTTTTTTGCACGGTGTTGGCTGAACGGGTCTTTATACTTTTTCACATCTTCACCTTACCTTTGCCAAAAACTTAGTAAGCTTTCTTCGTGGCGGCCCTCCCAATGAGCCCTGCCTTTCTACGCCCAGCGTCCTCCTCCTCCCTTGCCTTGCGTACCTCGGTTGAAGTTCCTGAGAGGTCAGGTCGGGCAGAGCGGGATTGCTTTTATGCATACAATATTTTCTTCGACGTGGGTCTGTAATATTTTTCAGCCCTGTTTTCTTTGACTATACCGTTCCTTTTGGACACAGCTTAAGTCGTAATAAAGCCATGGTTCGCCAGAGATTTTTGTTGGTATGCACTACTTTTTGCCAGTTTGATTTTTGGGAGTTGGAGTACTCGAATTTCACTTTCATCTGCTCACAGGCTACGGTGATAATACATTTCACATTTGCAATGTGGTTATGAAGTGCTTGCAAATGGACGGCTGAGAGAAACCGGTAGCTGACAGTAATAGTAATTAAACCTTTGGCAGGATTTTCAAGTCTCTGGATTTTTTTCTGAAGTCTTTGGAATTGTTCTGGTCTTGAGTATGTACTGGAGAGTTTTTAGTGGTATCAAAAAGTACGTTCAACATGAACATTGCTTTACAACTTACATCTTGGCTATTCCCTTTTTTGGGAGAACAACACACAACCGTTAAGCCACTGATCCCCATTAGATAGGTTTTCTTCTACCGCCATGGATGTGAAAATATACCCCCTGTCCCATGAGGGAAAAAAAAAGAATTTTGAGTAATTAAAAAAAAAATGACTACTAGTCTCTCCAAAGGAGCCTAAAAAAGCCAACTGCTGATCCTCAAGTAATCTATCATTTTTCTAGTAAGAGTTTAACTAAATTAGATAGTACTCTTCTCCCTTTCTTCATTGATTTATCACTGGTTTAAAGTAATTTATATTTATTTTGTTGTATGTCATTACCTAAAAACAGTTATATGATAGTATTTTAATTTAAACATTAATATTTTTTTCTCCATACTTTTAATAGTTTGAGGTAATCAAAATAATGATTCTTGAATGTGATGGAAAATTCATTTTTCCTAATGATAAATGTAGAACACTCTCCAAAGTGAATTATTGAGTGAGTGAATGTCACGAGTACAAAGCAGCAGGAGGCTTAGATGCATATTAATATTTAGGAAATGATAAAAGATTTCAAATAAATAGGAAAATTAATAAGTGGTACAAGGATAATTGGTTAGCTACATGAAAAAAATAATTGCTCTATTTTGCATCACATACTGAAAATAAAATTCAGAGGAGACAAAATAATTGGAATAAAATATAGGTGAATATAAATAGACTTGTAATTCTGTAAATGGAAAGGATTTTCTAAGCACAGTTCAAAATGCTGCAACCATAAGGAAAGGTATAAAAATTTTGACCACTGAAACAAATTTTGGTATAAAAAAACAAAACAAAAGGTGAGGGGACGAATAAATTGGGAAAATTTGTAAATTAAGTAAAGTCATACCTCACTACTAGTCATTTTCAGAACTTCTCAAACTCCATACATGTCACATTTTGACAAGAAAAACGTGTTTCAGCACTTGGTGCTTGCTGGGGGACATGTCTCCCTTGCTAGATCTTGTGTGAGTCACTAGCCACTCCTCATGAGAAAATGCTTCATCGTTGGGTACTTAACAGATTTTGGCACTTATCACAAGTTCCAGAACAAACTAATGATGAGTACTGAGATACCAGTGTATTTATTTCATACAAAAGGCTAATAGCCTAATTTTCAGAGAACTGTTAACAGAAAAAAATAAAATCGATAATGAAGACAAACTCTATTAGCTAAGGCTGCCATGACAAAATACCACAGACTAGATGGCTTATCAGAAATTTACTTTCTCACAGTTCTGGAGTCTAGAAATCTAAGATCAAGGTGTTGATAGGTTTGGTGTCTTCTGAGGTCTTTTTTCTGGATTTTTAGAAAATCTCGGTGTGTCCTCAGATGGCCTTTCCTATATATGCAAGCATTTCTAATGTTTCTTCTTTTTTTAATAAGACCACCAGTTTCACTGGATCAGAGCTCCACCCTTATGACCTCATTTAACTTTAATTTCCTCTCAAAAGTGCTCTATCCAGCAAAACTTTCATTCAGAATGGATGGGCAGATAAAGTGCTTCTCAGATAAAATCAAGTTCAAGGAGTTCATCATCACCAAGCCCTTACTATATGAAATGTTAAAGGGACTTACTTACCTAAGAAAAAGAAGATAAAAATATAAACAGTAAAAGGACAGCAAATTCACAGTTATTAACATCCACACCAAAAACAAAAGCAGACTAAGCGGTCACCTAAAACAGGAGCAGAGCCACAGAAATGGAAGGTTAGCAACAGGGGAGTGGGAGGAGAGGGTGGGGAGAAGGTACAGAGAGTAAGTAGCATAGACGGTGGGGAGAAAATAGACAGGGAGAGGGCAAGAGCAGTGTGGGAAATGTAGAAGCTAAAGAACTTATGACACATGGACATGAAATAAAGGGGGGGAATGTGGGTGGGAGGGGGTATGCCGGGTGGAGGGGAATGAAGGGGGAAATGGGAGAACTGTGATGGCATAATCAATAAAAAAAATAAAAATTAAAAAATAAATAAATTTTAAAAAAAGGCCCCATCTCTGAGTATAGTCACATTGGGGTTTAGCAATTCAACATACGAACTTGGGGGCTGGAGGACGCAATTCAGTCCATAATACAAACCACTTAAGTGAAATACTAATGGTCTAAACATGGGAAAAAAGTTCATCCTCACCAGTAGTTAAAGAATGCAGATTTAACTATAATGAAATATCTTTTTTTTAAAAATTATCCCACAATAAAGGCAGTGGAAATGAAGATATAATTAGATAAAAGTAATTTTGAAAGAAGAGTGGAATTGTTCTTGGTGACATTATATAGTGAATAAAAGAGTAGGATAAGACATTGCTGACTTTGAGGTTTTCAGCCTGGCCAATAGGGACAATGAATGTGGATGATAGAGTATATCTATTTGTGCAGTTCACAGCAACCTAGTTCTCTGTCGAGGGCAAGGCTGATCCTCTAGCAACCATTTTGAGTAAGGTGACTATTTTACACAATTTGATTGATTCAAGTTGGGCTAATTAGAGGTTTTTGTTTTTGTTTTTAGTATGGAATCCATATTTACACCAAAATTTAAAAACTCAGTTTCTTAGATATTACAGCATGGCATACATTCATATATATATACATGAAACCTTGAGAGATACAGATTGTCAATTTTTCACAAACCATTTCCAGTAGAGAAGAAGAAAATGTCAGTGTATAGATGTTGGGAACCACTCTGCCTGGTTTCAGGAGTTGTAAGCGCCCCCCGTGGCTAAGGCTGAGTGAGCGACCTCTGGACTGTGAGCCACTGAGGAAACAAAGCTTATCTCCCTGGCAAGAGCGCTGCCTCTGCCATCTCTAGCCCCCAACGCTTGGTCGCTTGGTCGGTTAGTCAGAGTCTATGGGTAAGACCTCTCAGAGGAGAGACGCAACCCAAGCCAGACATGATCATGTTGGTGACCATCAAGGTAGGACTTGGGGGCTGCAGCAAAGTGAGGGCAAAAGACCCTCATTCCCCTGGCTATTTTGACATAGCCCGAGTCCCCTTTCTGTCTGGGAGAAGTGCTTCCTGGCTCTAATGCACTTAAGCCTGAATCCATGTCTGGGAGGGGTGTAGCCCTCTACTGGCTAGAGCAGGTTCCCAGGTGATCAGGCATAAGAAAGAATTTGTAAAATCTGTGAAGCCTGCTTTGCTAAGAGTGCTTTCATCCATATGATAAGGGTCTGGGCAGGAAATGAATATGTCTACTAAAGTTTTTGAAGCCCCCTTACCCGAAAGACACTGACTCAGATTAAGCCCTCAGATTTCTTTGAAATGTTATCTATTGTTTGATCCTTGCCCTCTGACATTGATTGATGAACTTTCCCTGTATCCCTGTGTGTTACGAACCTAATAAATACCATTTGAGGTAAGGACTTGGGGTCCTTCTTCTTTGAGAGCTGGACCACCTTTCCTCCCAAAGCAGATCATGTCTTAGTAGCATTATTTTCATCTGTGGCAGATGTGGGGGCTCTGTGGGTGGAGCCCCCCCACATATAGAGAAAAGGAAGGATGATGAGAGAGACACATGATATCATACATTCAGAGAGGAACAGAGACGAAATAGAGGAAGAGTCCAGAGGTAATTCTAGTCTCTGTTTCTGGAGTTTTCCTTAGGCCTGCTTTCACTCTTGCCCTGTAGTTCTAAAAAATATTTGTATCCTTATCATAAAATCTGTCCCCCTTTTTTGCATAAGTAATTTGACTCAGTTTGATATTATCTTAAAATTAAGAGTATTAACTGAAAATAGTGTATAATAGAGAAGAAAAATTCAAACCTCTCATATAGCTTTCAGCCTAAGGAATTTAGAGAGCTCCCCACAAAATGAATCATTAGGTGCACAACTCAGAGCTTCACCCTTTGAGAAAATTTTGCTCTTCATGGTCATTTAAGGACACTCTGGGATCTCATGCTGTCATGCAACTGCCTTCCATTTCTTTTTATTTTTTAAAGATTTTATTTATTTATTTTTAGAGAGAGGGGAAGGGAGAGAGAGAGGGAGAGTAACATCAATGTGTGCTTGCCTCTCGCATGCTCCCAACTTGGGACCTGGCCTGCAACCCAGGCATGTGCCCTAATTGCGAATTGAACCAGTGATCCTTTGGTTTGCAGGCCGGTGCTCAATCCACTGAGCCATACCAGCCAGGTCATATCTTCCATTTCTAACTGTAACCTGCTTATCCAGCCAACCTATTCATAAACCTATCCATAAAAGCTCAGGGTTTTTCCTCTTCCTATAGCTGATTGCACAAGAACCCCCATATAACCATTGGTGAGAGCTGAGAATGGTATTCTAGTGTAACCTTGGTGGGTGCCATGGGACTCTGGGTTACCTGCTCATCCAGCTTGCTTATATGTCCTCTGATCTTGCTCATGCTTGGTATCCCAGATGTAGTATTTTCATCTTTTGATGGGTTTCTGTTGAGCTGTCTGCCCATATGGCTTGAAGTGTCTGACAGCACCCATCATATCATGGGCAATTCCAAATATCTCAAAGAAAATTTAGAGAAGAATGGAGCAATACATTCCAAATATTGAGTGAAAAAAAATAACCTAGATGTAGGTATTAAACTGAATCTCAAGAATGATGGGAAAATGGAGATATTTTCAGACATACAAAGACTTAAGGAAGGGAGTGTGCCATCTCTAGACTCTCACTAAAATATTATCATGCCCTGGTCAGTGTGGCTCAGTTGGTAGGGCATCGTCTACAAAGCAAAAGGTCTCTGGTTTGATTCCTGGGCATATGCCTGGGTTGTAGATTTGATTCCTGTTGGAGCATGTACGGAAAGCAACCAATTGATGTTTCTCTCTCACATTGATGTTTCTTTCCCTCTCTTTCTCCCTCCCTTCTCTATTCTCTAGAATGAAAATTAAAAAAAAAAATCATAGTGCATGCCTCTGTAATACTAATAAGTCCAAAAGAAAGGCATGGTATAGGAGAAATAACAGTAATCAACAGAAATTGGTAACAAGGCCAGAAACTTACTTACTTATGAAAATGATTTCTTGTTTGTATGTAAGTGGTTAAATAAAAACAAACTTTAAAAAAGCTCTAGATATTTACCACAAAGGAGAGACATTCATTGCATTTGGCTAAAGAATTTTAAGGTCCTTGACTTATATAAAAAGAAGCTACAGATACTGAATTGCTTTAGACTTTGTCATAATACTTTGCAGTTATTTATGTATGGAAATATATATATCAGCAAACAAATAAATCAGAGGCGGAAAAGACTCAAAGAGGTAGGAGAAAGATTTAAATAGCACAATGTTATAGAGCCAGTGGATGTAAAATTTTTTGAGAAGGGAAAGGTGATTTCAAATGCTACAAACAGGTTAAAAATTTAAGGATGGAAATATGTTTATTAATATAATATTCTTCCAAAGGATAGAAACAACCCAAATGTCCATCAACTGAAGAAACAAAATGAGGCATATTCATATGGTGGAATATCATTCAGCCGTAAAATGACATGAGGTACTGATACATTCTACAACTTGCAAAAACCATGAAAATTTATGTTAAGTGAAAGAAGTTAGCCACAGAAGACCACATATTTGTTATATGAGACCATCCATGTGAAAGTCCAGAATAGGACAATTCACAAAGACAGAAAATAGATAAGTGGTTTCTTAAGGTGGTAGAGAAGGTAGGGGGATAGAGTGATAGCTCAAGGGTACGAGGTTTCATTTAGGGTGACAAAAATATGCTGTGGTGATAGTTACCTCAATCTGTGGATATACTAAAAACTGTTGCATTGTATACTTTGATAAACTGTAATTGTATTTGATATAGCTCAATCAAGGTGTTTCAAAAAACAAAAAAAGATTATTAGTGACCTTCAAAGAATTGTTTCACTGGGAACTGGATGACAAAGGGTTAAGGGATGAGTGTGCTACTAGAAAAAGTAGGACAAGATAAGAATTTGTTATTATTATCTGAAATAAGGTTGTCGTTGTCGGAAAAAGCAATTGGTTTTAGGGTTTCCAGAAATGACAGTAGATAAGATCCTACCTTATCTCACAAATACCTTGGTTACTGGAAATAGCTCTCCATCTTGTGTTTCCTCATTATTTCCAGGTTTGTTTATTACTTTCTTACAGGTTACAGGTGTTTATTTTCTGGTGCCTTAAATGATGTGGGTAGAACAGGATAGCGGGCATAGGGTGTGTTGTGTCTATGGAGGTTTCTGCCGGACGTGTTTGCTTGTTTCCCCAGGGCACTTTACATGGAGTTCCAGAGTATAACGATTGTATCTTCACCTTGAAAGTTACAAATTAATCCAGAAAAAGTATTCTCAAGTGCATCTCTACTCTCTGAGGCAAATAAACAAGATTGCCTCCCTACTGTATCATCTTGTTTTTAGGCTGAGCTGCCCTATGTTTTGCCTCTGGATTGGAAACCACCTGACTCTGTATACGTACTTGACTGACCTCTTGGAGGACACTTCGATATTTCAGGTAAGCTTTTGATTTGAATCTTTTTTCACTTTACTAATTTTCTCCCCAATCTATTTCATTATCACTGGTTTCCTTTGATATTATCTGGCATATTATTCTTAGCTTTCACATGTTTGCCTGCATAATGTAACTACTTATATTTTAATTGGTTAGGCAAAGAACTGGATGTTTCTTTTAATTAGTGAAGAAGTAATATTTTATAAATGAAGCTATTATAGTAATAGTAACAATTATTAGATATAATTATATCTTAACTGATTTATACTATTTGTATCCAAGAAAGTAAGAAATATTTGACAGCTCATTTGTAAATTTAAGCTGTAAAACTCTGACTTGGGTAAAGATTGCTTCTTGATATTAACTCCCTTTGAAAACAGTAGATTAGACATGGCTTTGACAATAGATATTTTGGTCTTCAAAAATTATTTAATTTCAAATTCTAGTACTGTACTAGCTAATGGGACATTGCAGATACTTCAATGACTTTGAGAGGAAATCTTATTTAATTTCTTGAGTTTTCCAGAAGAAATGGTCATTTATACTACAACATCATGGTGAACTTGTTACAGATAAGAAAGGGCTACTTACATAAATTGTTTTTCCTCTAACAAATACTTATTAGGTATTTTAAAAAATATCATTGTAACATCTTGGCTGAATGACAATCATTAGAGATTTAATAGGACACACAGCGAGGTAGATGCTAAATAAATTATTTAAATTATCAGAGAAAAAAGATGATATCCAAAATTGTGATAAAGTAAAAGAGAAAATGCCATGGGAAAGAAAATATGGAATTTGGAAGCTAGAAGAAACGTAGTCTTATGTTACAGTTGAACAAACTAGAGCAAACCAGAAAGTTTTTACACTTATGTGCCCCAGGTTATGGGGCAGACAGTCTAATGCTTTTTCCACTGTGACTTGCTGCCTCCTAGTGATCAGTGATTATTTGACTATATACAGGCCTATTGCTACTCACCTCTAGCCTCCTTTGGCTCCTGTAACGCTCTAATCTTATTCTACTTCCTTCTCTCTGGTCACTTTTTACTTCAGGTTTCAGTAACTTCCCCTTTCCTATGACTGACTCAGTCCTTGGCCTACTTCTTTTCTCTTTACATTTGCAGTTACCTTCATTCATTCAGTTTCCTCCTCTACTGACTCAATTTTCTTATTTGTAAAAAGAGAGAACTAGAGTAGCTTCTTTTTAATTTTAAAAGCAAAGTCAATGACAATACAAAATGATGGGTGTTATAAATGTCTTGTTATTTATTTTATGTTTTAATCCTCACCCAAGTATATGTTCATTGATTTTTAGAGACAGAAAGGGTGAGAGAGAGACAGTGAGAAACATCAGTGAACAGCAATCAGTCAGTTGCCTCCTGTACTAGGAGTCGAACCCACAGCCTAAGTATATGCTCTGATTGGGAATCTAACCTACAACTTTTTGGTGACACTGCAACCACCTGAACCACCCGACTATGGCATGAATGTCTTATTTTAAAAACCAGCATTGTCTGAACAAATACCTTAGCAAAGAAGATATACAGATGGTAAGTAAGCATTGAAAAGATGTTCAGCATCAGCCCTGGTGGGGTAGTTCAGTTGGTGAGAGCACCAAGGTTGCACGTTTGATTTCTAGTCAGGGCACATGCAAGAAGCAACAAATGAATGCATAAATAAATAGAACAACAATTTGATGTCTCTCTTACTCTCTCCCTTCCCCTCTCTGTCTAAAAATCAACTAAACTTTTTAACTTTAAACTATGCATATACTTTAATTGTTTTGTTGTTTATGCTATTACAGTTGTCCCACTTTTTCCTCCTTTGCCTCCTCCCCACAGACATCCCCCCACTTCCACAGTCAATCCCCACACTGTTGTCCACATATGTAGGTTCTTCATGTATGTTCTCTGACTAACTCCTTCACCTTCTTTCAATCAGTCTCCCCACTACACTTTTATAGCTGTCAGTCTATTATATGATTCCATGCCTCTGGTTCTATTTTGCTCATTAGTTTATTTTGTTCATTAGATTACTCATATAAGTGAGATCATATGATATTTATCATACATGGACTGACCTATTTAACTTAGCAAAATAGTCTGTGTTTTCAGCTATGCTGTTGTGAAGGGTAGGAGTCCTTCCTTTCTGCTGCATAATATTCCATTGTGTAAGTGTACCACAGTTTTTTGATCCACTCATTTTTGATGGGTAATTAGGCTGTTTCCAGAACCTGGGCTATTATGAATAACACTGCTATGAACATAGGGGTGCACAGGTTCTTTTGAATAGGTGTTTTATGATTCTTAGGTAATATCCCAGCAATGGAATTGCTGGGTCAAAAGGCAGTTCCATTTTTAGTGTTTTGACTAAATTCCATACTGTTTTCCTCAGTGGCTACATCAGTCTGCATACCTACCAGCAGTGCACTAGGGTTCCTCTTCTCCACATCCTCACTAGCAGTTGTTTGTTGATTTGTTTATGATGGCCATTCTGACTGGCGTGAAGTGGTATCTTGATGTGGTTTTAATTTGCATCTCTCTGATGGCTAGTGATGCTGAGCATCCTTTCATATGTCTCTGAGCCCTCTGTATGTACTCCTCGGAGAAGTGTCTGTTCAGGTCCTTTGCCCATTTTTAATTGGATTATTTGTCTTCCTGGTGTTGAGTTGTGTGAGTTCTTTGTATATTTTGGAGATGAAATCTTTATCTGATATATTTTTTGTTGGCAAATATGTTCTCTTATCCAGTCAGTTCCCTTTTCATTTTAATGATGGTTTCTTTAGCCATGCAGAAGCTTTTTAATTTGATGTAGTCCAATTTGTTTAGTTTTTTCCTTTATTTCCCTTGCCCTAGGAGATATATTGGCAAAAATATTGCTATGTGGGATATCTGAAATGTTAGTGCTTATGTTTCCTGCTAGGATTTTTATGGTATCACAACTTATATTTAAATCTTTTACCCATTTTGAGTTTACTGTGGTGTATGGTATAAATTGGTGGTCTAGTTTCACTTTTTTTGCATGTACCAGTCCAGTTCTCCAAACAGCATTTATTGAATAGGCTATTTTTACCCCATTATATGCTTATGCTCCCCTTGTCAAAAAGTAATTGACCATAAGGACCTGGATTTATTACTGGGCTGTCTATTCTGTTCCATTGATCTATGCATCTGTTCTTATGAGAGTACCAGACTGTTTTGATTACAATAGCCTTGTAGTATAGTTTGGTATCAGCTATTGTGATCTCTCTAACTTTGTTCTTCTTTCTGAAAATTGCTGAGGCTTTTCGGGGTATTTTTTGGTTCCATATAAATTTTTGGAATATTTGTTCTAGATCAGTGAAATATGCCATTGGTACTTTAATAGGAGTTAAAGTATTTAATAGGATTTAAAACACCAATTGAAAACACCTGTGGGGGTTTAGGCGCAGGGAGTGACTCCCAGCCTTACAGGAGAGTTCGTTGGAGAGACCCACAGGGTCCTAGAACGTACAAAAGCCCACACACTGGGAATCAGCACCAGAAGGGCCCAGTTTGCTTGGGGGAATGAGTGGAGGGGTCTGGGATTCGACAGAGAGTGGAACGAGCGCCATTGATCCCTTTCGGACCCAACCCTCACATACAGTG
>PVKM010021230.1:0-22739 GCA_004027735.1 Carollia perspicillata
CATGAAAATATGAACTTGACTTGCCTGGCAAGCATTAAATAAAGTGTTAGGTTGTGAGGTAGGGGTTCCATGTTTAGAAATGAGATTTTGTGCGAATTAAATAGCAAATCCTAACACTCCAACCCCAACTGCCTTTCGCAGGACACTACTTATACAACCTTAAGCAACAGCCCACCCAGCAAACAGCCTCTCCCTGTCTTCTTTCCCATGAATGGAAAGGTGTTATTTTGCCTTATCCTTAGGGAGAACACGTCTTCAGGGTGGTAGATCGGTCCGATGTAACGATGGGCTCTCTCCTCCTCACTAACAATGTCTTTGAACATGAGTGCCGTCTCTCTGGCTGACAAAACCTTAGGCAGGTCTTCTCAATGCACCTACAATGTGTTTCTCTTCATGTTAACAAGAGACTTTTAAGAAGACACCTCGCTCTTTCTGCAGCCAGCCATTGTCAACCACCAATGCTGCCCGACGGCACAGAAATCTGATGCGCATGTGCAGAGAACCGGGCACAGGCCGTGAAGAACCGGAACAGCGACACCCTTGTCCCTGGGGCGTGGGCTCCTACCATCATGACAAAGTTCTCTATCTGCCCAGGTCACCAGCCGTGGGTTTTGACGGAGGTCACTTTTACCCGCTTTTTGCATTATTGCTCACAATGGAGCCCAAGGGTACAGTGAGAAGATTTCCTGGCTGGAGAACTGGCAAGTTCAAGCGTCTAGAACCAAGATTTACAGACGAAACTAGAAATCTAATCCGTAAAGAATGTGCAGGTATCAAGGAACCTAAAGGGTAGCTGCATTTCTTAAAATACATTCTGTTTCACACACGCTCTATGAAATGTTAATTATTTTTTAGCAAATTAACAGAGTTATAACTAAAGAAAAGGTAGGTGAGAAAAGTTAAACAGGTCACTAGTTTCCCCCCCTTTTTTTCTTGTTAATTTTACTGATGATTTCATAGTAGAAATTCTAAGAATTCCGAAGATGTCAATGTACATTATATATCTAGCATAAGTGATGTAATAGTTAGTGTTTTCTAATTATTCTGATGATATTGCTGTATTTAACTTGAGTATTTTATAGATGTAGTACTCACCAGAAAAAAACAAAATAAAACCACAAGACAATAAGAAACCCCCCACAAGTTTGGGAATCACTGTCCCATTGATGGGACATATAACAATTTATTCTGCTCAGACACATTTTGGAGCAAATGTGGCTAGCAGACGCTCTCTTCATTATGTCTATGGTTTCTCTGGAGTGTTTGTTCCATAAGTCCCCCAAAAGACTAATTTCCTTCTGAAAACTGAGGGCAAAATCATCATCATCGCCATCATTTTCAAAACACATCCATTGCACAAATATTTATTGAGCACTTGTCACATGCCCCACCCTAGTGGAGGCATTTGGAATAGAACGACGCCCTGTTTTCCTGGGTTTACAACCTAACTGGAGTTTTGTCTTGCTGGGAGATACTTTCCATGAATCTGTGACATTCTTACACACTCAGTAATGGACATCCCATGTACCACTCTGAGCCTAGCATTTTCTAAATGCATGTACAAGCGGGCGGCCCCGAAAAGAAAGAGAAAAAGATCCCCTAAGGTGCAAATGCATATACATTCCTGGATAAGAAAAGTCAGAAGAGTGAATCTTTCCTGAAAGAGTTACGGACATGGCACAGCTCTCCTTGAAGATTATTTGCTTACATTCCACAGGAATAAAAATGATCTCTCTCTTTGGAGGGAGAATGGGCAGATTTGCAAGCAGCCCTTGTACACGGTTAGATTAGATTATCCTTCTGTGAGCTCAGATTCTCCTCTTGTAAAATGTCCACTGATCAAGAACCATCTAGTCCTCACTGCATTGCCCTGAGGGGCTGGGCCCCAGGGACAGGGGTTACAATATCACTCTGCTTGTTGCTATTGTGGTGAATAATAAACTCTTTGTCTCTGATCCATGGGTCTCCCAGTTTCTTGTACTCTGCATACTCCCTGATTTAATATGCGTACATAAGAACCAAGCTAGCACACCTTGGACTGAGTGGCCAGAAAAAATCTGGCCAAGTTGTAATGTATTATAGCTTCTTTTTTTTTTTAAGCTTAGTTATGAGAAACCTTGTGAGTTTCTTTAGCAGTCATGTGGGGGGAACGTAGTAATGCAAAGCCACTAGAATAAAAGCTCCATGAGGGTGGGGATTTTTGTCTGTTTCATATTTGTTTCTGCATCCCCAGCACCCAGAGCAACGTCTCCTACACAGTAGCCACTCACTGTCTTTTCATGGAGTGAATGAGGGGTGGGTACAGATAGCTTTCTTCTGCCTTGCCTCCATCCACACAAAACCACCACAGAAAACAAATAATGACACATATTCCTGTTGCATGGTGGTGACAGATTTGAAGAGAAAAACTGCTGTATTGCCTTTGGGTGAGAAAAAAAAAGAAATATTCTTAATACCTGGGTAATGAGTCTGTATTAAAAAATAATTTCCTCTGGATGCTAGGTTTCATGGAGACCCATCATACCAAATGTACTACATAAATTATGCTAAAAAGTAAGTTTCAAACCAAATAAATGTACATGTACCTGTAGGCATTCCAATTGGATTTTTTTCAACTCAGAAAGTAATTACGTCATTATCTATTACTGGGCCTAGCGAGCTGTGAAGAGATAATGGAATCCATGCCTCCTATTACTGGGTCCATTTTTTCTTGCTAAAAACTAATATGTCAGAAAAGTAGCCAAGAATATAAAAAACATTAGAAATATCGAGATTAATAACTATTGTGGTCATATAGTAGAAACAAGGAAACAGGTATATTGACAGGAAGTAAAAATCCGCGTCAACTGTCACTTTGTGCTCACATGCTGAGAATTACCCCAACCTACGTGACTATACTTACAGATTATATTTTGTGTTAACATGTGGAATACGGGCCGGCTACTAGGGGAACTGATGCAAAGCAGATTGAAAGGAAACAATAACTTTGTACTGACTCGACAGTAGCCGTGCTGATTGTTTTTTAAGGTTTCTGGCCATGGCGAAGTATGTAACAAAACAAAATTTACTAATTTGCCTGGGATGAAACAATCCCGTTCATTTCTGTTCTCACATTTCTGCAAGACTCTTCACTCTGGGATTTCAGGAGTAGGAAGAAGGGGTGTGCATTCTTCGGAGCAGTTAGGGGCGACAACGAACACAAAGTAACAGCTGGCCGGTACCGCGCACTGACCCCGTGCTGGGGGCTGTGCTAAGAAACCCATGAACCCCCAGCACCCCGATGGGGGAGAAGTGCAATGTGCCCGTTTTCCAGATGAAAGTATGAGACTTAAAGAAGTCAAGTAAGTTGCCGGAGATGATGAAACTTGTGTCGGATACACTGGGATCCAAATCGAAGTCACTGAAGCAGTAGCAGCAGTCCCAGTCACGGCACCGTTTGTTCCGTGTTAAAGGGAAATGTTGTCAGGCTGTGAGTGAGCACGTTGGCCGGTGTCTGCTGAGTGACCGCGGCCCGGCGGGGATCACGTGCAGCCCCCTCGCGTCTGGCTTCAGCGTGCTTGAAACAGGGCTTCTCAGCACCGGTGACATAAAGCCTGAAGCTGCTAATGACAGCGGAAAGTTTATGATTTGCTCCCTGAGCCAGTCTGCAGTCCAAATGTGTCTTATTTGCTGGGAATTTTTCCTTTTTGCCCTATATCTGAGTCTTTTTACTCCCACCTGAAAGACTCACACCTGAGTGATCAAGGCAAACAAAAAAAAATCAACTTTGTTTCACATCACATTTTGCTGGCCTGTACTGATTCTTTTTCTTTCTCTTAAGAACAGCAATAGAAACAAGGAATCCATTCTGCACCGGCCTTACCCAGTTAGTGATAATATCTGTATGCTTTTCAGTGGCATACCTCGCATTCAGATATTTAAAACTATTCCGAAAGCACCTCTGTTTAGTTCCCATCTGACTTTCCTACCTGCCTTTGTCTCTGAATCCCAAAGACACATTTCAGTCAGGTTAGAGCAGGGTTTTCTCTTTACCTAGACACTTCTGATTCTCGGGATAGGGTCCTGCTCCGGCTATGCCCCTCCTCACCGCCCTCCCCAGGGGCTAGTGGTGACATCAAAGCCATAAGAAAGATCCAATGCCTCTTTCTTATCTGGGACTCAAGAAGTTTTAGCCCCAGCCCATGGCCTAATTCTTCGGTGATGGATTCCTCTGACTGTCCACACCAGAAAATGCTCCCTGTCTCACTGTAATGCATAATGACAGCCCATGATATACAGATGGTTTCAAACTGTATAAAATGTGACTGTAAAAATCTCCCCAACCACAGGGTAAAATAGAGAATTGTGGCCATTAAAGAACCTCTAATAGGAGTTAACTGTGAGCCACATTTTAAGGGATTCAAAAACAGCCTTACATATCAGTATGAGCTATGGGGGTCCTGAGAATCCATCCGAGTGCTCTGTTAACTGATAGATTATTTCCAGGATTCCTACACTCTCCTAGTGAACATCAGCAAAACAGAAAATGAAAGTTATACAGTCAGACTAGAGATTCCCCACTGGAAAGTCACAATGCCTAGCACACGAAAAGGCTGAGACACTTTTCAGTAAAAATGGAAACCCGCGCCCCACTTCCAAACTGGCTTTGACCATGGAACTCCTCCCTCACGGAAAAAAAGGAGTAACAGCACATGGAATAAAGTTTTCACGTAATATACACAATCAGGATGTCGTCCAAGGGAAAAGATTATGAGAGAAACCAAAGCTAAATCAAATTTCGATTCTGTGTATGAAACTCCTGTATCAATTTAGAAATTCAGGCCGCTGCCTTGAACAACCTGGGAGCAGGTGAGGATTCTAGGAGTCTAGAATAGTAACTGTGCTTCCCTAATTATAATTTACTTACAGTTTTCATCTGGTTTGGAAGTTAAAACTCCCGGAGAAGATTCTACTCTCCGTCAGTGTGTGGCCACCGAGATGACCGTTCAAGGGTCCTCTTTCTTGGAACACCCAGCTCACTCTTTCAGAGTTTCTTTGGTTGAGGGTAGGACCCACTTTAAAGTAACTGAGCCATGTTTGAATCCTTTTAGGTGAGGTAGTCGAGGCTTTGGAGGCTTGCAGAACTGAGGGCCAGACTTGCACGGGTAGTCAGTCCTTCAGCCAGAGACGTGCCCACAGAAGGGATTTTTGTGAAGAGGGCAAATGTGCCTTCCCAGCATGCGTTGGTTCTATCACAGGGCACTGAAGATGTGTTTTTCAGTGTTAGAGCTCAACATTAATGTTTGAAATGATTTGCATAGAGGGAGTAGCCTTTATCATTTGCCCAGGGAAGTACAGAGGTTAGGACCCCAGCTTCTGAGTCAAATACACCTCGGATAAAATCCCAGCCCTGTTTTTCCTCCCTTGCGACCTTGGGCTAATTCCTTCACCTCTAAGGAACATCGGCTTTTTAAAGGAAGGTAGTTACAAGGTTTAACAGAGACATTCTGTGTGACGGTAAGTATTAGTGTGATTTCTATTGTTAGTGCTACTAATTCTAGGACTACCCTTTCTTTAAACTGTCATGCTAACGGGAATCATTTGTTAAATGAAATGATTATTATTAATCTGTTAGGTCTGGGGCTGTGCCAAGCTTGAACGACACAGCAAGGAATAACATAGGGTCACTACGTTGAAGAGGTCAGGGCCTTAGGAGGGAGGCAGATAAATAGGCCGCAGATTGCGCCTAGCGTGTGTTGGGAACCGAGAGCGAGTCAACCCAGCAAAGGTGGGTCGGGGCGGTACCCCAAGAGGTGGAGCAGTTAAGGGGAATATAAAGGTACAGAGTGATTAGTTGGGCAAAACTAAGGATTGGCAGGTTAGAGAGGAGGCAAGGAATTTCAGCTGGCGGAGGGGGCTGAAAGCATTTGAAACATTTGCAAATTATCGTTTTAAACACAGTTGCCCTGGAGGAATCCTCTGAAAAGGAAATCAGCAGAAATACCCACGTTCACAGTAGTTGGGCTCTTTTATCCTGGTAAGGGGTTTATGCTTTATCATGTGGGCAGAGGAGAATGCTCTGTTGAATGCCTCTCATCCAATGAATGACAATCTGATTTCGGCGGATGAAAGGGACGGTAATGGAGGAGGGCGCCTCGTCGCCCCTTCTGAAATTGGCAAGGTCAATAATATCTGCATTCCACCTTCCGTGCGTAAAGTGATAAAAGCTTCTGCATAGGATGGGGGCAGTCCCCCGTGCCACCAGAAACACAGATGGAGAAATTAATTGTGTCTATTTTTTCCTTCGTTACAGGTTCACTACAAGGGAATAAAATCTCCCCACTCCCTACTTATCTGAGGCAGCCTCACTTTGAGGGCCTGATAGTCTAGGCTCCCCTAGTCCTAAAGAAAAAAAATAGAGCCTCCCCCCACCTTTTTAAAAAAGTTTCCTTTTGTGTTGTAAGCCTAGGCTCTAGAATGGAAAGAAAAATTTGAATTGATTTCCAGAGACTGGGCTCCTAGTTTATGCTGAACAGTCAGGCTCCAGGGCAGTTCTGAGTAATTTCTGGAGTGTTCAGGAGATGCTCATGCCTAGGCACTGAAAATAATCCCTGCGACCCTGAGTCTCTGGCAGGAGGCTCGGGCCAATTTTGGCCTGCGGGAATGGCTCAGTTTTCCATTTCCTAAGTGCCCCATAGCATTTAGGACTTGGAACCTCAGGGGTTACTACTGAAGAGGAAAGAACAGAAGCCCCTCCCAAGCCTCAGGGTTCTTAAGGAAGAGGCCCCTCCCACTGAAAGGATTTTGCCTTTCTGGAAAATCCCAGGTGGAGAGAGAGGAGGGTAGACAAAGGGAGGGTGAGAGAGAGAGAGAGGATGAGAGAAGAAAAACAACTTCAACTTGCATAATAAATGAATTAAGGGTTACCAGAATTTGGTGTTTGCTAGCTAAAATTAGCAGGCTAATAAACTCTATCTGGGGAAGATTCTAGCATTAAGTTGGGCATCCAGGCAGGCGAGTCCTGCCCGGTGGCAGAGGACACATGGCCCACGTCAATATGCTTATCTGTGGTTGGGATTTGTGGGCACAGCATCTTATTTGCAATCTATTATCAGAGCTGACTTGATCTGGTTGTGATTTTCACCTGCTGTTCTTTTCTGAAAATTACAGATTCCTCTTGGTTTAATTGTTATTGATTTAATTTGTTGAGGGTTGGCCGGTTAACCCTAAAGTCTACAGATTGTATTACCAGGGCTTTCCACCTGTAATTCTTCAATAACCAGACTTAAAACATGGAGAGGTTCAAAGATGAAGCACTCACATCCTATCGCTACAGCATCTGTATTGCAGTGGCCATGGCTGCCTGTGCATTTGTGGCCCTTGAAAAGCTTGTCCAGTAAGACTGAGCGATAGTTCATCAGACACTGTTTATAACCGCTATATACAACTATACTCCTGGACATTGCATTTGTAAGCAAGCTTGCACTTTCTAAAAATCAAGTAAGTAAATGACACCCAGTTCACCTATATCACTGGCCCAACTTTATTGCTGTTGTTTATCGTGTCCCTTTGAGCTAAATGCTCATCCACAAGCTTATTTTCCATTGGAAAGTACCCTGGGGCAGGGATGGGAGGAGCAGACTCTTGATGTTCTTAGCCCTGTCTAAAAATGGACTGTGATGGACGAAGTCTGAGAATTTCTAGAGTGAATGCGAAGCAAAGAGAGGCAGGAACTCCTCTGAGCACGAGGGGGTACGTTTCATCTTCACCCGGGACCCACAAGCTGCCAGCGATTATATTAGCCTTTCAGGTTCACCTGCAGTCCAGGCAGAAATGCGGAATGTTGGGAAGAACGGCATAATCCTTGCGATCACTCATTTAGCTTCCCAACCTTTTCTGCGTCTGCATTTAATGGATATAATCCTTCCCAATGCTTCCCAAAATGCACCTATACTTGGATTGCAACCAATATTCAAAGTAAAACCCCTTTTATTTTCCCTTAAAAATCAAATGACTCGATAGTCAATAATAATAATTTATAGGTCAGAAATGGGAGAAACCAAAAAGTGTGCTCTGGATAAAATAGATCTTAAGTATATCAATCATTAAGTGCCCAGAAAGTTTAAGCTGGGGAGATAGAGAAAAACCAAATTATTAACAGTGGATAATCTTGGCAAGGATTAAGGGGAACTTTCATTTTCTATGCTACACACTTTGAACAATATTTGAATTTTCAAACAGGCAGCATGTATCACTTTTTTACCAGGGTATACTAAAGGGTGTTTCTTTTGGTTTGGTTTTAAGATGTCGAGGTAATGATAACCTACCCCTCACGACTGCAAAATAGAACAGAAAGACCTTGAACTTGAATCTGCATATTGTAGACTATACTCCTTCACGAACCACCTTCATGCTTCCTATCCTATCTAGGACCACTTGTACAGTTGTTTACTTACGACTTTGGCTTCATCCCAAGCAATAAAATCTGGGAAAGCGTGTGTTTGACATGCTAGTTATAGTAAAGTGAAAACCTGCTCTTCCAAGTACAGCTGCAGTCATTGTGCATGACCTCATGTGGGAATTGCATTTTAGAAAACTTCACTTCGGGACCCCCTAGATTCCCAAGATTCTACAAATTCGGGGAAGAAAACCCTGGCCACTCTGATGCTTTGTATTGCTTTGGAGAGGAACTGGCGTTTGTACGTAAGTCTATTTGCTTCTCCTTGTCGACAGATTTACTGAGACTCTGGGTGGTTGAGAAAGGCGAACGTGAAATGGCTCTGTTTCCCAGGGATTTTAATTATCTGGGTCATTTCTGTGTCTCCCCCCTGAACACCAGTAGGACAGGTTCCTCACAACTCTTTGCGGTTCACTCCTTCCGTCGGTGCCCAGAAGTTCAGAGTCCCTTCATGAGGCCCAGTGGGGGAGTGGAGGAGACACGCCTTTACAGAGGCCACAGTTGGCTTTTAAAATACATTTGAGTTTTTAACAATTTCACATTCATTTCTGCTAATGACTGGGGAAGTGGAGCTTTCCTTTGAGTCACCTTTCCGCTTCCGAAAGAGCATCTGCGTCTCGCCTTTATGGGAAGCCCTGAGCTTCGTGCTTCATCCCACATCAAAACTCACCCCTGGGATTTCCACCTTCAAACAAGTGAAACAAATGCATTCCCTCAGGGGGGTGTGCTGCGTGTGCCGTCTGAAAGGAGTGGAGTTATCCAGATATCTGAGGGATTCAGATAGGATTGCCGACTTAGAGGAAATCAGTGGCTGGGAGAGAACGCTTTCAGTGGGGGACCACTTAGCACTCTGTCCCCATGTGCCTGCAACCTCTTTAGAGCCAGCTGGGCCTAAAAAGCCCCTCCGCATTAACATGAGCCAAGAGAAGTGTCTGTTACATGCTACCACGCAGCAGACATGTACCAACAGATTCTGGTTTCCTGTATCTTAACCTTCCCAAATTAATGGACTCTCTCCCATAAATAAGCCCCCCTTTCACGTGGAAATTCCACGGGACAAAGCCTTCCTTTTCTCTTTTCCATTTTACTATCTACCTAAAATAAAAGAGAGATAAGGATAGATGCTTCATGTTTAAAGAGAGAGAGAGAGAGAAAGAGAGAGAGCGAGAGAGAAAAGAAAAAAAAGAAAGGAAAAAGTAGTTCCATTAGCAACTTTGGTAAGAAATGGCTCCACATTGTTCCTCTGACAAGTAATTTTTCCCAGCATGTGCGCATCTTTAAAGTATTGCAAAACAATATCTTAAAATGAACTGATTAGTATGCATGCTCTGTGGTCACATTTAAGTTCTATTTATAAAATCTATTCTGTTCCAGGCTCAGACAAACAAAACTGAAATGCAGCTGTGTAACACATTGATAATTTTCATTAGTTCTAAAAGCCTCAATAGAATTTGCAATTTTATTCATTACATCTAAATAATCCTAGAAAACCTGTTGTGAAGGTGACCTTTCAGTCCCCACTCCCCCACCCCCACCCCCCATGCTTCAGCGTCTTCTCTGTGTGTGTGTGTTATTTGCGTATGTGTGCGTGTGTGGTGTGCGTGAATCAGGAAGGGCCGGGCAAGGAGAAGGGGATTTCTGCAAGAGGGAGGCACAAAACAACAAGAAATCAAGGCAGGCAGGAGAAAAATGAGGTATCGGGAATCCGAATCACCCACGTGGATTCTGAAGTGCTTCTAACAAGGGGCATCCAGCCATCATTGGCCAGATGTGAACGAGTCCAGGTTTCTGAAATCACTGTGTGATCTTGTGGGCAGACGTGGACGGCATCCTAATTCATTGGGAGGCAGTTCAATGTTTTGACCATGAAGGGATGAGGATTTTCCCAGAGTGAGCCAAAGGACAGGCCCCCGAGAAATAGACAGCGCTGTTTCTGTCACCTCCAACTTGTTCTCGCAAGGTACAGCCATGCCCACACTGGAGGTGGCATTTCTTACTGGGAACGTGTGTGAGTGTGTGCATGTGTGTGTATCTCTGAAAACTAGTTTAAAAACACACACTTCCCAGAATGCTGGCAGCCGGCCGCGAACCCACGAGAAAAGTCTTTAGGAAATTAAGATAACCAAAAATGAAGTAACAGTACAGGAAAGGTAGACAATAAAGACAAACACTTGAAATTTCACAACTGAGATGGTGCTCCAACACCGACCAGGCAATTAAAATGGTAAAACTATATGTGTAGAAAACATGAAGCACCCGTCTTAGATAAACATGTATGTGTGGATACAAACGGCCTCTTTCCAGGACTTATCTGATAATTGCTCATTTGGGACTAAAGATAATGACAGTTACGAATCACCCATGACAGGCAAGTGCCACCTTGCACCTTTCGTCTTCCTCAGTCGGGCTGGCCAGGCCTCAGCAAGGATTCTTTTATCTCACTGGTTTATGAAGGTGTCATTTAACATGTAAAGAGAGGTGGGGACGGGCAGTGGCAAGGTGAAATTCATGGGAACGTGAGGTTCAGTAAAGCTGAAGATAACAATTATGTAATAGGTTTCTGTAGTCATGGTACTCTCTGGGGCTGGTGGAGCTGTTAAAGTTCGATCACTTGGGCTAAATATTTGAAAAAAATATTCTTAAATCAATCATATCTGATACACACCTTTGGAAACAAATTAATATTCTACCACATTTAAAAAAAATGTCCATTATTAAGCCCTGGCTGGTGTAGCTCAGTGGATTGAGTGTGGGCTGTGAAACAAAGGGTCACCGGTTCAATCCCCAGTCAGGGCACGTGCCTGGTTGTGGGCCAGTTCCCAGTGGGGGTTATGTGAGAGGCAACCACACATTGATGTTTCTTTCCCTCTCTTTCTCTCTCGCTTTCCCTCTCTCTAAAAATAAATTTAAAAAATCTTAAAAAATACTGTCAATTATTACATCATTTGAAAATGTTAGGTCAAGTGCGTTGTAAATTATATTAGTGCTGTTGACTGTGGTTGGCTGATAAAACTATGCGGCTGGCCGACGATCCTTCGGCAACATCACGTGAACCATGCCGCTCTTTGCAAGCAACGGAATGCGGAATGATTGGACGTATCGCTGTGCCATCATTTCAGCGTTCACTCTCATTATCACTTTACATCTGTTTCGACCGTGTCCAGGAAGCGCTCCTTTTCTAACAACGATCGTGCTCCAGCTGAAAGTAGTGACTTGGGGCAGAATGTGAGTGTGATAAGGGCTACGAAAGCCAAACAACTGCCGTGATAGGCGATGCTACAGATTTAGAGCAAGCTACTCAGCAAATTATTGGAGATGGTGCTGACAAAATAAAGAGCAACTTTAATCGAGCTGCACTCCAAGTTTGCAAACACTGCCCTGTACAACAGGGCAAATACGATGGAAACAAGGCTGGCAACACAGCCACCGATTCGGCCCCTAAGCTATAGTGGTTACAGGTTCGAGCGCCTTGTGAATTCACTCCAATTACTCTCTATTTGTTCCTATGGCAAAATTAATGTTGAATTATGTCAGTTTTGAATTATGAGACCTTTTCAGGAATATACCTTTGGCATAAAATGAGCCTTCCCTGCACCAACATTTCATTTCTTTTCAAAGTCATTAACTATCGAGCCAGCTCAACAAAGATGTACTTGAGTGCTATTCTGTACAATGAGAAAACGATGAGAATAGCTGACATTTATTGCTTATCATGTACTCAGCATATGCTAAGATTATAGCCCCTCTTTCATGTAATTCCTAATGACTATCCATTGATGTGTCTACTGGCATTATGCATATTTATTTCACAGTGAGTTTTCTGGAGTTTCGTGGCCTGATACGCTTGCCTACCATCCCAGTTTCCAACCCAGGTTCTGTATGTCCAGAGCCTCTACTCCTCACCACCCACTCTATTAAGGCAGAGTTAGAATGTCAATACCTGAGAGTTTGTCTACATTGCCTTTGTTGCTTGAACTTGCCTTGACTCCACAAAGCTCGTCTTTCATGTGTTTACAATGCTAAGAAAAACTGCAAATTACTGTACACACCATTATTCCTTTAACTCCAGAGGAGGAAGATGGTGATAGTGAGGGCTCTGTCTTTGTAAGGGCAGTATGGTATTTCTGTGGGTGGTTTTCCAAGCACTTGTTATGCAATTAGTGATAACGTGGATGGCTCCTCGGTGTCTGGGCGCATGCCCTCCGCTGGGCGTTTGCTGCGAGTGCCCCACGCATGCACCACAGGGACGGACTGGGACATTTCGTTTGCCTCTCAAATCTGAGAGGCCTCCACGGGCAAGGGCGCAAGCCCTGGGATGACTTGTCGTGAAGACCTACAAAGAGAAGTCTCCATCGCAGTGTACATGGCGTTTTTGATTCCAACATGACTTCTTCCTTCGCTTGGACTTCTCCCCGTACTTGAAATTGCCACAGTAATCAGGAAAGAGCCTCCTCGAACAGCAGTCCCCTGTCTGGCTCTGCTCCTCCTCTTCCTGTGACTTTCATCGAACTTTCCAGAAGGTGCCGAGCACAGGAGAACTGATCTCCCTGCCAAGGCATTTCAGCTCAGCAGCAGATGCCCAGCAGGGTCATTTCTGCCTGAGTGTCACTGATATATCGTTGAGGCAACATCAAAGCAGATGAACACTGGAAAAAATTAAAGCCTATTCCCAAGGCTCTCTGCTTGACCTGTACTCCTGAAGTTAGATTTATATTAACCTCCAGCCCGCCTCTCCCCTAACCTTTACCCATGTGTTATGGCGAGGGGAAACTACTTTTTCCATGTGTCTGTTCAATAGTACTTTTACTTTTCATGGTTGTTTAAAAACTGTTTTATTTGTCCCTCTCTTTTGTTTTTCTCATACTATGTTCTAGCCAAAGTAACCCGACATATATGCTTCCATATTTTTCTCTGCAGTGGAAGTTTTAGTTGTTACTTACCAAAGGAAAAAATGACATCCTATTTCACACACTGCTCTGTAGACACCAGCTTTCATTACTTATTATTAGTGTCTCTCACCTCAGTTGTTCTTTTGCTCTTCATCTCAGACGTGCATTGTTTCACTAGGTAATGAACTCGGATGGCAATATTCCATACAGCTGAGTTTATTCATGACATTCCACTAGCTATCTTGGCCTGATCTCAACTAATACTGGCTGAGTGGGAAGGAAAACTTGCACAGGTAATAAATTTGCTCTTAAAGCACGTTATAATCTAACAGTTAATTTATTCAACCATCCACTCATTCAGCGTCTGCCATGTTCCTAATACTTTTCTGCAGTTACACATTAGAAAAAAGCATCTGTTTTTATGGGCCTTATTTTCTAGCAATGTTGCAGAAAAGCTGGTGATGGACTAGAAAATAAATAAGCTAGTGTCAGAGATAATACATGCTCTTAATAAAAAGAGAATAATGGTTAGAGGGCAAATGGTATAGTCAAAGGAGATACCACCTTCAGTTAAGAGCTGATTGATAAAAAGAATTAGCCATGTTGAGCCCTCCTGGCTGGTGTGGTTCAGTTCATTGGAGCATCCTCCCGTGGACCAAAAGGTTGTGGGTTTGATTCCCGGTCAGGGCACATACCTAGGTTGCCAGTATGTCCCCAGTTGGGGCATGTATAGGAGGCAATCAATCATTGTTTCTCTCACACTGATGTTTCTCTCCCTCCCTCTCTCCCTTCCTTCCTCTCTCTAAAATCAATAAGCCTATCTTTTTTAAAAAATTACAAAGGTGTTAACCATGTTGAGGTCTAGACTTGAGGGAGAATATTCAAGGTAGAGAGGCCCCGAGTCAGAAGTCAGTTGAGACCATCTGAGGAACCAATAGAGGGCAGAAAAGAGAGGGTGCAATAGGAGACAGGAGGGCTGTACGAGGTGACGCTGCTGAGATGACAAGAAGCCTGATCATGACAAGTCACCGAAGGAACAGCTCAGAAAAGCAATGGTTAGTTATGACGAGGATAGTTCAAAAGGCTATGAGGGAATAAAGTAGTGTGTGCACGTGTGTGTGTATGCATGTTTGTGATGCACTGGAAAGAATACGACTCACTCCTGTGGGATTCCTAGCAAAAAGCTGAACCATGAGAAAACATCAGATTCCAAACTAAGGGCCAGTTGGCAAAGTAATTGGCCTGTACTCTTCAGCAATGTCAAGGGCTGAAGAGAAACAAAGAGGAACTCTTCTAGATAAAGAGGACCAATGAGACACAAGACTAAACACGCCCCTGGACCAGATCTTGAGTCTATGAAGTGCGTTATTAGAACAAATAGTGAAACGTAAGTGGTATATTGGAATTAATGGTAACATTACATCAATGTGAACTTTTTGATCTTGAGGTATGCACTGTGATTATTCTTTTACATGATAGATACGCACTGAAGTATTAAGAGGTAATGGGGCGTTGTGTCCCAATTTACTCCCAAATGGTTGAGAAAAATGAATTCTGAGTAAAGAATATATTGGATTTCTGTATATACTTTCTGTAACTTTTACAGAAATCAGTGTAAAGTTAAGCTTGTTTCACAATAATTGAAGCAAATTATTCTCTTATCATAAGACACAACTGCAAGCTACAACTGGGAGAAGAAATTTGCAACACAAAACTGAGAAGGGGTGAACAACCAGAGAAGGAATTCCTACGAGTTAGTACAACAACAACAATGACGGAAGCATTTACCCAATCCAATAGAAGGGAGGCAACATGATGGACCAGAAACATCATAGAATTTTTTAAATGCCCATACCCCATGAACCAAGCTTCAACCTCATTTATATTCTGAGCATGCCAATTAAAACCATGAGACTCCACTCACTCCTGCCCGACTGATAAAAACTGGGAAGTCAGACGACACAGGGCATTGGTGAGGATGCGGATGCCAGAATTTCAGTCCTGTTGGTGGAACGCGATGGGATGCAACCACTTTGAGAACAGTCAGATGTCACCAGCCTAGTTTAACCCCCGCGCTGGCACACTGTGTTACTGCCCCAAAGTGCCTGCTCATTTCTCTGCAGCGCCCCTCCCTGCACGTCACATCCCACCCTGCCGAATTCAGACATGGCGGCTCGACTGACTCCAGCATGGCAGGGGTGAACGGAGATTCCGTGCATCGATTCCCGGCACAGGGTTTTACTTGCCAGTTGTACATGTTTCCCTCCTGCACAGCCCAGCCATGGAGACTGGTCCCAGGTTAAAGAAACCCGGAGTAGATCCCCAGCTCACAAAGGAAGCACGTGTAACTGGAAGTAGCACCAAACTTGTGCTAGTGTAAGCTGCTAAGAATTGTTATTTAATTACATATTCAGCACATTCTTACTCTCTCACATGCATATCCTGTAAACCCTACACTTCTATTACCAAATATGCATCCTAGACAAACTGTTGCAAATATATACCAGAATATATATATTTTTTCAAAATATTTATAGCAACACTGTTTGTAAAAGGGAAAAATAGAAACAATTAAAATCTTCCTGGAGAGTGAAATGAATAAGTCGTGGTACATTCTCACAATGGAGTGAAAGACTGTGCAGCTACGTGCCTCGGCTCTGACGAGTCTCAAAGATTCAAGGCTGAGACAGAAGGAAATATACCATTTGGTTCCATATATATTTTTAAAAGCAGATAAAACTAAATAACAGGCTGTTTATTCATGTATGGAAGGAGTAAAACTTACAGGACAAGGAGTAACACAAAACTCAGGATTGTAGTTACTCCAGAAAGGGGGGAGAGAAGAAATAGGTGAGTCTAAGAAGCAGCCTATAACAACATCTCAGAGATGGTCACCTCCGTCTCGTAGTCTTGTCGTGGGTAAGGAGTGCTCATTTATTCTGTCCTTTAAATGATACGCACACATTTTCATGCAACAATTCCTGTATGAGAGTATAGAACACCTCATAATAAAAGGGGGGTAAATCATGCTGGATAAAGGGAGTATAAATTTGCTAAGATATCAAAACCCCAACCTTTTCCTTCATTTAAAAACTTATCTTCAATGCAATTAATTCATGCTTTGTCAATCCAGACCTAAGGTTCCATGGAGGACACTTTTCCCTTGACTTTTTACTTAGCAGTAAAAAGTTCAAGCCATCCAAATGATTCCTGGTGATTTCTTTATTTCCAGGGAAAGACGGTGTGTGTGTACGTGTGCATGTGTGCACGCAATACTGTTTTTTATTTAAACTTCTAATATCAAAATGAATAAAGATCCTTTCTGTTGCTCTAAAAGTAGAGCCATCGTGAGAGAAAGGGTGGACACTCAAGTACTGGTAACGCCGTGTTCACCGAGCAGAGCCAGCTCCTCGGTGAGCACGTGCAGACACGGAAACCAGTCCAGAAGCCTGACAGAATGTCTCATAGGCTCACATTCTCTTTTACTGAAATCCACAGGGGGCTTGCTGCGGCCCATGCAGAAATAACACAAGTGAAAAAGAAGCAGGTGGAAAGATGTCATAATATGTGGATAGCTTTTGTGTGAGGGACCTTCTCAGACTAAGTACTGTTTTCTCATCCCTAGATATGCTCAATTATTTTAAAAATACAAACAAAAACACAAGGCAGGTGATTGAAAGATGAGTTGGTGAGGCTGACCACAAGGAAATGCATTTGTTTTCGTACCTAGTGGATGAGAACCAAAGCTGATTGCCTGGGGAAATCCAGAGAGCAGACCCCTCCAAGCGTTTTTTAAGTGAGAGTCACATCAGATTCCTCCAGTCTCAGGGAAGAATGCATTTCAACAGTAACCTAGATGGTAACATAGGGGAAACGTGACCAGCACAAAGGGAGAGCATACACATGGCCGAACAGCCAAGAAAAGGGCTGTTGATACTTGCAGAGAATGTCTCAAGATCTACGGTCAAGTACATGCTCAAAATGAGAGTGGGTCAGGTCAACATCTTGTTGGTGGCTTGATTACTCTGTAAATCGGATAATAAATAGCAATTCTGACTTGAAAAGGAAATGCTGCCAAGAATTGAAAAGACTGGAAAAATGGTCCTAGGTTGATCGATCGATTCATCCGTTTATCCATCCATCCAGCAACCAATCAGTCATTCATTTATTTACTTAATTATTTGTTCATCATACATGATCTGAATGTAGATAAACCTTGGGTTAAACTCTGGAAATTCACAAAATTTAGCAGTGAATTGAGACACATTCCCTGCCTTCAAAGAGTTCATAGTCTACTGCAGAATTTTTCAATCTCACCACTACTGGCATTATAAGATGGATGATTGTTCGTTGTGGGAGGCAGTCCTGTGGATCGTAGGATGCTTAGTAGCATTCCTGGCCTCTGCTCGCTACATTACAGAAGCACTTCCTCCTCCTCCCTGGTTGTAATGACCAAAAATGTCTCCAGACTCTGAAACGTCCCTGGAGCAACAATCAATCCTGGTTGAGAATCACTGGTTTAGCAGAGGAGGCTAATGTGTTCATAAATGTTTGCGATGTAGTCTAAATTTTTTGATAGTTAAGAAACATTAAATAAATAGGGATAACACAATAGAGAGAGAGAGTGAGGGTGAGGGAATGAGGAAGGGAAAGGCAGAGAGAGAATGTGCTTATGAGCACCCTGCTACCACCAGGGACATAGGGAGGGCACACCAAGGGTACCGTTGAAGTGGGTCTTAGAGAAAAGCAGACTTTTATCATTTCGAGAAGAAGACACAGTTCTGCAAATATGTGAAAATGCACAGAATGCATTCTCTATTCTAGGTTAACCCATTTCTCATTTCTATAACCTCTGGCTATAAGGAACATAATGTATTTGAGTATCTTCTGGCTGGTAGGATAGCGTCATTAAAATATTTTTAGCTAGAAAGTGACAACCATTTTTTCATTCATTCATTCATTGAGCAGACAGTTACCAAACACTGTTCCTGATACGGCACTAGGGTTCTAGAATATGAGATGAAAAACATACCAGGCCTGCACTTTAAGATAGGAAAACCTAATACAGAAAATATTAGCCAAAAATAAAGTTTCCAATTCTTTATAAACTAGCTTTCTTGCTAAATAGCACAAAATCTTAGGAAGCAACTGCCTAATCCTGTCATTCACTGGCCTTCTGGCTGACTTTGGAGCTTGGAGTCTGTGAGTGAGGCAGATGTGTAATCCAATGGTTATGAAAGTCAGTACAAAGTGCTTTGATAGTGGTGTTTAAATCTCATTGGGGACCCTGAGGAGAAGGTGGCCGTGTGTGCCTGGGGATCTGGAAGGCTTTTCTGAAGTCATGGCACTTAAACTGGCCTTAAAAACAAGCAGAAGATATTCATTATTGGCAAAAGAGATAACCAGTAGATGGAACAGCCCATGAAAGGAAACAGAAGAAGTTAGAACGATCAAGAAACAGTGAGAATGTGCCATTGGTCTATGGCCACAGTGATAGGGTTACTATTCTGATAACTTACATTCTAACGCTCTCTTAGTAGATGGCAGCAGGCAGCTCGGGGAAATAGCCTTTAATAGGCAAAAACAACATTGGTGCATTGGGGAAGTGCAAGCCCCTCCCTCCTAATGCACACACACACACACACACCACACATACATTCCCATGGACAAGGAAATGACGTAAGAATGCCCTTTTCTCAAATGTGGTGGATGACTGCAATAACAATGTCAGGTCTTTTACATACACTGGAGACCTCGATGTTTAGTCAAGACCCCCAGCATCCCTACCACCCCAATTTTGACACTTACTTTGAAAGTCCCTTTGCCTGCTCTGACTGGCACAAGTCAGGCTGGTAGATGAAACTTCTGCTTCGCCCCTGCTATATTTTCATCTGGCCTGCAGGACATCTTCCAGAAAAGATGCAGTACTGAGATCAAAGAGGGCGCCTGGCTCACCTTAGCACAGCAAAGGCATGCTACGGGGATACGGGAAGACTTGCAGACACTCACTATGCAAAGGACTTCAAGAAAGTGAGTGGCACTGGTAGGGTCCACATAGCACTGCGTGTGGCTTACTCAATTTCGGCACAGTTGCCTGTCTCCTACTGCACTGTCACCAAAACAGTGGGATCCCTGACGTTCATTAGGGACTAATTATATAGGCTTTCAGCATATTCCACCGTATGTCACATGAGCAAAGAAGGACCCCCAGAGTGGCTGATCACATTCGCAGTGGAACGAAGCCCGGGCAGCTGGGGTTTGCTACCAACCTCGCTTTTCACCGGCACCCTGCTCTCCGGCCCAAACACTGTGGGAGGCTCCGGGCCCCGGGTCCCCAGAGGCTTTCAGACCCAACGTCTCTGGGTCCCCACAAGTTTCTGCCTGTTAAGAAAACGGAGAGAGAAGCAAGCAACCAGAGATGGTCTTTTCAAATGTGCACCTCTGTGTAGGCTAAGCAAGAGCAAGGCCAAGGATTCAAGGTTCGAGTCATCCTTGACTCTGCTGATCCCATTAAAGAAAAGGACGCAGTCTTTTGATGTGAAGAAACCTCCACGAGGCTTGGATTGGACTCGCCTTTGTTCACCAGCCCATAGGACCTGCAGGAGGAGCACAATCTTATGTTTATTCATCACCGCCAGATGCCAATACATTTGTGGATCGACATTTGGCTGAAGTATGAATAAACACAGAGAATTCACAAGCAGATACCAGAGCTACCAAGCTGAATACTACTGATGGATGGATTATGTTTTTGTGCTATTTAGATAATTGGACACACTAAGTACAGAGCTTTCTGCAATGATAATGGACCTGTCCCGTCGTGGTCTATTTAACAAACACTTGGACTATTTTTTAAAGCTTGTTTACTTTCCTGTACATCCTGACTTTATTGATATTCTATCCTTTGAATTACAGTGTCACCCTAGCAACGCTCCAGAGAAAGTTGAGGAGGGCATTATCACTGTTAACCCACGTTTTCAAAGACAAAGAAGGCAAAGCCCTTCCAGGCTAAATGCAGAGCTGGTCTTTCTTGTGTTACCCCCACATGCGCACTCCCATCTGATGGCTGGGCAGAGATGGGGGAGGCAGGGAGAAGGATGTCTGTATCTCCTGTTTCTCAGCTGTGTCAATTTTTTACTGCAGATCACTCTTCCCAACAGGCTCTTCCCCACGTCTTTCCACGCCCCCCTTCTTGCCATCTGAATCTCAGCTTGAGTGTCCCCTCTGTTTCAAGCAGGTCCCCAGTGATATGCCTTGTTGAATTCCCTTTGTAGCACTTACTATCTCAGTCATTATGTCTTTGTTCTCCATTTTCCCCAATACTAAGAAAACTTCTTCAGAGCAGAGACCACGGCTATGTTCCAGAACATTCTGTCCCCTCCGTCTAACACTGTGCCTAGCTGGCTGTTGGTATACAACAATGATGTGCACATTTCAGGCGCTTTTGGGACTGCACACTCTTAACTAGACCCAGTCCTTCGCTGTGGAACCCGCACGTCCAAGTTGAGTCTACCAATTCAGTGGGTGACTTGCATCTCCATTGCAACATGGCGTCTGGTCCTATAAGCAGCAGGCGTGTTGGGCCACATGTGGACAGTCCACTTCCTTATAGGAAAGTATGCCCAGCTCGGAATCGATCTTTATGGTTCCTGTTAAAAAAACTCTCTAACTCTTCCAACTTCCTAAGACCTTCCTGCTGACCACTTGAGAACATCTTGCCTGAGAAAGAAGTGTTAGTGCCGATGACTGAAGTTCTCCCGTGACGTGCATTGTAACCCACAGAAGACAGTGCTTATACTCAGTGCTTTCATTCCCATAGGTTGGTGTGGGTCAGTTCTTAACCAAGCAAAACATTCCCCTTGAAATATAGTTCAGGTAAACCATTTCTCCCCTAAAATGTTACCCAGGTACCCTGTGAATTACAGACATACTTTTGTGGGATTTGTATGAAGAATAGATAAAGTACTGCATTGGGGATGTATAAATAGCATTATTTACTTTGAAATTATAGAGCTTGATATTTCAATTTTCATAGAAGTGAAGGATCCCTATCATTATCAGATAGTCCTGGGCAATTTTGTCTCCTAGGGTGTTAGCATAACAGTTTAATACAAATTCTGGATGATTTTCCTGTAATTCACGAGCTGCTTTACAAACTTGATAATGACTTACAGTTGATATTTTTGAGATGGTAAATAATGAAGACTGGTGAGATTATTCAGACTTGATTTCTTGATGAATCTTTAACATTTCTGTAGTCTTTCCACCTCATGAAACCTTCAGGTGGCTCCTCCTCTAGCACAGGAGCGCCGTGACCATTTTTTATTGGCTTGACGGGGGTGGCATTCCGTGACCCATCTTCTGAGACGGCAGGAAGGGAGGGGGTGGCCTCTCGCATTCAGCTGCACTTTGAACCCATGGCCCTCAGGGCGCTTGCCGAATTGAGTTTATTTTTCAATCTCATACATAAAAATAAAATAGTGGGAGAAGGCAGGAAGTTATAAACATGGTTTGAAGCAATTGGACAGATTCCCTGAGCCTGTATTTGTTTTGTTTTTACACAGTCAATTTATGAAAACCATCTGGGTTTTGGGAGGTGTGGGGTGGGCCCCCTCTGAATCCCAATGCTCCTTAGAACTCAGACATCGTGTCACAGCTTGGGTCCACCTTTGCTATAGTATTAAGAGGTGAGTTTCAGAATATTGATTTTTTTTCTTAGTAGAAGGGGAAAAAGACTGAAATCCCCACTGGTTATTTAACACACACACAAAAACTGGAAGTTGACCCTGTGGAAGACATGGAGGTGTGGTTGCCTCGCTAATGAGAAACATTAGACCGGGGCCTCTCTGGTGCTGGCGCCTGAATCTGACTGTGGCAGGGGTGTCAATGGAAGCTCGCTGGAAGGTGGATGAGGGGGTGGGTGGGAACCCCAAGGAGTGTGGGAGTTTGGAAACAGAGAGAACAGACTGGTTTTACTTACACTGTATGTTTATTTGAACTGACTTGTTAGAAGCTCAGTTGGGGTCTGAACTGATAGACCCTGGGAGGAAGTCTGTGTGAAAATGTGGAGCACGGTCAATGGCAAAGCTCAGTTCATATCGATGAGGACAAACTAATTTAATATGCATCAAGTCCTCAGTGCCTGGTACATCTAAGAGCTCATTGTTACCTATTATAATCACCATGTTATGGAAGACTGATCTGTAACCCATGGGCTAACATTGTAAATGATCACTGCTCATATGCTCAGTTAGGTGACTCCTCCTTTATGACAAATTTATTTTATTATTGCATGTGGTCCAACCAGGAACTGAACCAGCAACCTTTTGGTTCGCAGGATGATGCCCAATGAACTGAGGCGCTCTGGTCAGGGGCTCGGTCCCATATTAAGTGAAAATAGAATCCCCAAAGAA
>PVKM010021231.1:0-22732 GCA_004027735.1 Carollia perspicillata
TTTTTTGCATGTAGCTGTCCAGTTCTCCCAACACCATTTTGTTGAAGAGGCTATCTTTACTCCATTTTATGCTTCTTTCCCCTTTGTCAAATATTAATTGACCGTAGAGACTTGGGTTTATTTCTGGGCTCTCTATTATGTTCCATTGGTCTATGTGTCTGTTTTTATGCCAGTACCAGGCTGTTTTGATTACAGTGGCCTTGCAATACAGTTTGATGTCGGGTATTGTGATCCTTCCTGCTTTCTTCTTCTTTCTCAAAATTGCTTAGCTAATCGGGGTTGTTTATGGTTCCATATACATTTTTGAAATGTTTGTTCTATATCTGTGAACTATGTCATTGGTACTTTAATAAGGATTGCATTGAATCTATAAATTGCTTTGGGAAGTATGGCCCATTTTGATGATATTAATCCTTCCAATCCATGAGCATGGTACATGCTTCCATTTATTTGTGTGTGTGTGTTCCTTAATTTCTTTCTTTAGTGTTGTGTAGTTTTCTGAGTACAGGTCTTTTACCTCCTTGGTTAGGTTATTCCTAGGTACTTCATTTTTCTTGTTGCTATATCAAGTGAGATTTTTTTTTCTAATTTCGGTCTCTGATATTTCATTGGTGGTATAAAAAAATGCCTTTGATCTGAATATTGGCTTTGTATCCCGCTGTTTTGACAAATTCATTGATTACATCGAGTAGTTTTTTGGTGGAGTATGTTGGATTTTCTATGTACAATATCATGTCATCTGCAAACAATGGCAGTTTTACTTCTTCCTTTCCAATTTGGATGCCTTTTATTTCTTTTTCTTGTCTGATTGCTGTGGTTAGGACTTCCAACACTATGTTGAAAAGGAGAGGTGAAAGGGGGCATCCTTGTCATGTTCCTGATGTTAGTGTGAAAGCTCTAAGTTTTTCCCGATTGATATGATGTTGGCTGTAGGTCTTCATTATATTGAGGAATGCTCCCTCTATTCCCACTTTGCTGAGTGTTTTAATCACAAATGGGTGCTGTACCTTATCAAATGCTTTTTCTGCATCTATTGATATGTTCATGTGTGTTTTGTTTTTGCTTTTGTTTATGTGGTGTATTACATTTACTGATTTGTGAATGTTGAACCATCCTTGCATCCCTGGGATGAGTTTCACTTGATCATGGTATATGATCTTTTTAATGTATGTTGGATATGGTTTGCCAACATTTTGTTGGGGATTTTAGTGTCTATGTTCCTCAGCAATACTGGCCTGAAGTTTTCTTTCTTTGTTGTGTCTTTATCTGGTTTTGGGATTAGGATGATGCTGGCTTCATAAAAAGAGTTTGGGGGGTCTTCCATCATTTTGGATTTTTTTGAATTGTCTGTGAAGGATAGGGGTTAGCTCTTCCTTAAATGTTTTGTAAAATTCTCCCGTGAAACCATCCGGTCCAGGGCTTTTCTGTGTTCGGAGGTTTTTGATTACTGCTTCAATTTCATCTGCTGTTATTCGTCTGTTCAGGCTTTCTGCTTCTTCTTCTTCTTCTTCATTCGGTTTTGGAAGATTATATTTTTCTAGAAATTTGTCCATACACTTAGGTTTTGAAAATTTTTGGCATAGAGTTCTTCATATTAATTTCCTACAATCCTTTGTATTTCTGTGGTGTCAGTTGTAATCCCTTGTCTTTTATTTCTGATTGTGTTTATTTGGGTGTTCTCTCTTTCTTTCTTGATGAGCCTGCTTAAAGGCTTGTCGATTTTGTTTATCTTTTCAAAAAACCAGCTCCTGGATTCATTGATTCTTAGAGTTGTGCTTTTAGTCTCTATGTCATTTAATTTTGCTCTGATCTTGGTTATTTCCTTCCTTCTACTTGCTCTGGGCTGTCTTTGCTGTTCTTCCTCAAGTTCTTGTAGGTGTAGGGTTAGGTTGTTTGTTTGAAATGTTTCTATCTTTTTTAGGTAGGCCTGTATTGCTGTGAACTTCCCTCTCTAGGACTGCCTTTGCTGTGTCCCATAAGTTTTGGGTTGTTGTGAGTTCATTTTCATTTGTTTCCAGAAACTTTTAGATTTCTTCTCAAATTTCGTTCTTGACCCATTCATTGTTTAATAGCATGCTATTCAATCTCCATAATATTGAGTGTTTTGGGTATTTTCCTTTGGGGTTGGTTTCTAGTTTCAGTCCCTTGTGGTCAGAGAAAATGCTTGGTATGATTTCAATTTTGTTGAATTTGTTGAAGCTTGTTTTGTGTCCTATCATGTGGTCTATCTTTGAAAATGTTCCATGTGCATTTGAGAAGAATGTGTATTTAGCTTCTTTGGGATGAAGGGCTCTATATATATCCGTTAAGTCCATTTCATCTAGGGCTTTGTTCAGTGCCACAATATCTTTGTTGATATTTTGTTTGGAAGATCTGTCCATTTTTGACAGTGGGGTGTTAAAATCCCCTAGTATAATTGTGTTGTTGTCTATATCTTTCTTGAAGTCCTCCAAGATTTTCTTTATGTATTTGGAGGCTCCTACATTGGGTGCATATATATTTACAATGTTATGTCTCCTTGGTGGATTCCTCCCTTGAGTATTATGAAGTGACCTTCTGGGTCTCTCTTTATGGCACTTTTTTTGAAGTCTATTTTGTTTTATATGAGTATTGCTACCCCGGCTTTTTTTTCTTACCTGTTTGCTTGGAAAATTTGTTTCCAGCCCTTTACTTTGAATCTGTGTAGGTCTTTTGTCCTGAGGTGGGTCTTTTGTAGGCAGCATATGTGTGGATCATGCTTTCTTATCCATTCAGCTATTCTGTGTCTTTTGATTGGAGCATTTAATCCTTTTATGTTTAAGGTTATTATTGATTGGCACTTATTCATTATCATTTTCCTACCATTGTTCCTCTCTCTCTCTCTCTCTCTCTCTCTCTCTCTCTCTCTCTCTCTCTCTTTTCCTTCCTTTCGTTAAAGCAGTCCCTGTAGCATGTCTTGCAGAGCTGGTTTGGTGGAGGTGTATTTTTTTAGACTTGTTTTGTGTGAAAAGCTCCTTATTTAGGCTTCTATATTGATTGTGAGCCTTCCTGGGTACAGTAGCCTTGGTTGTAGTTCTCTGGTTCTCATTACTTGGAATATTTCTTGCCATTCTCTTCTGGCTTGGAGGGTTTCCATTGAGAAGTCAGTTGCTAACCTTATTGGGGCTCTCTTTTATGTTACTTCCTTTTTCTCCTTTGCCGTCTTTAAGATTCTCTCTTTGTCTTGGAATTTTGCCATTTTTATTATGATGTGTCTTGGAGTGGGCCTCTTTGGGTTCCTCTTGATTGGGACACTCTGTGTTTCCTGGATTTGTGTGACTTTTTCTCTCATCAAATTAGAGGAGTTGTCCATCATTACTTTTTCAAATAGATTTTCTATCCCTTGCTCTTCTTCTTCTCCTTCTGGTATCCCTATTATATGGATATTATTATGTTTCATGTTGTCCTTCATTTCCCTTAATCCCTCTTCATTCTTTCTGAGTCTCTTTTCCTTTTCTTGCTCTTTCTGGGTGTTTTTTCCTACCCTGTCTTCCAGCTCACCGATCCAGTCTTCTGGTTCATCAATCCTGATTTTGATTCCTTCTACTGTGTTCTTCAGTTCAGAAATTGTATTCTTCATTTTGTCTTGGCCCTTGTTGATGGTTTCTGTTTCTTTTTTCATGTTGATATAATTTGCAGCGAGTTCATTGTATTTTCTGGCAATTGGCTGTGAGTTCATGGAGCTTCCTGATAACCATTGCTTGGAACTCAATATCTGATGTTTGAGTTGCCTCTGTTTCATTTAGCATTCTTTCTGAGGTTTCCTCCTTTCCTTTCATTTGGGGATTGTTTCTTTGTCTTCCCATTGTTTGTGAGACTCTTCTTGTTGGCCTCAGCTTCTTAAATTGATCTGTTCTGATTCCCTGGGTTTATGGTGTGAACTTCTGTGGTAGAATACCTGTGAGATTCAGTGGTGCAGTCTCCTTCGGGTATCCTGGTATTCACCACTTCCACCTACTCTTTTTTGTGATCAGTTGGAGGCGTAAGGCAAAATGGTTTAAGACAACAAGAGAGTGTTCTGTGATATTCATAGTAGCAGCCGGGAGAGAAGAGATAGGAGATCCTTTGGCTATTTATAGTGTTAACTGTGATATTCCACCCAACTAGCCACTTTTTAGAAAAGGTGGAAAGAAGATACGATTCTTGTTGGTGAGGGAAGGATTGTGAGTTGGATCTAGAAAGCAGTGAGGTTGTGGGAGGTCAGATTCTGAGGTAGGGTGAGAGTAAAGGATAGTAAATAGATGTAGTGTGTGAGAGAATAGAGTTAACCACTATAGCAATAGAGTTCAGGAAACCATGCAGTGGGGTAGGATGTGGGAGGGGTGTTGTATAGTATTTACAATGGTATGGAACAGCTATTGTTTACAGTAATATTAGAGTAACAATCATGTGACAGAATCTATGAAATCTAGATACCAAGAATAGGGAATATTGGACTTTCAGTAGTGTGCTAACGGAACACAGGTGAAGTGAAGGATAGTAAATTGGCAATGCACTATGAATGAGAGAACAGGGGAAACCTGTCAATTGATACAATATAACCAGCCAAGCAAAGAAGACTATACAGAAAGAAGGGGAATACAAAAATATTATTCACATAAAAGATGTAAGAATAATGAAAAAATAATAATACAAATATGCAGTGTTTTGCAGGTTCTCTGTAATAGCAAAGTGAAACTTGTCTCTGTCTCAGCTGTTGGTATGCCCCCTCTTTGGGTCCAACTCTGGTCTTTTCACAGTTCCGGTTTTTTGTCTCATCTGTGGGTATTTAAAAATAAAAAAACAGACAAAGGAAGGTAGAAGAGATAAAATTGGAAAAAAAGGAAGAATGAATTAAACAAGAATGAAGGAAAGAGAAGCAAAAGGAATTGAGAGATAAAAAATAGTAAAAATTAAGAAATTAAAAATTACATTAAAAAATCAAGCAAGCAAACAACACACACAGAGAGAGAGAGAGAGAGAGAGAGAGAGAGAGAGAGAGAGAGAGAGAGAGAGAGAGAAACCTCTTGCTAGTTTCAAACTGGCCAGACCTGTTTTTTTTCTTGCTGGCTGCAGCAGGCTGAGGAGCGGGTTTACAGATGTGGGCTCCAGGTCTCCTGAGGCACGCGCACTCACTCCGGGTCCACGGGTGTGGTTTCCGGGTGTTCCAGAAAGCTCTCTCTCCCTGGGTTGCGGGCACTTGTGCCTGGCAGGCCACCTCTGGTCGCTCGGGCTCAGGTGCACACTCTTTCCAGGGCTATGCATGGGTGCTCACAGCCTCTCTGTGTTTGCCACTTCAGTTCTTACTCCCCTCTCAGCGACTTCAAGCAACCAGGTCTCTCCTGGTGCTGCTCAAACCCCACTTGGCTGTGGAGGGAGCGCTGACCAAGGTCTCTCCCAAAAGCCCTGTGGCCAGCCCAGCAGGCCCCAGGCCTGGGGCTGCAGCCTCCCTGTTCCCTGTGCTGATCCCTGGGCCCTTATTGTCCTGAAGTACTGTCCTTACCATCTGGTTTTTCAGTGTCCACTACCATTTTTGATCTCCTATTTTCATATATACTGTGGTACTGTTGGCTGTCTGCTCTGTTCCTCTGTAGATTGGCCAGGTTTCTCTCCCGTGTGTAGGGGGAAGTGGAATCTGCTCCCTCTTACCTAGCCGCCATCTTCCAAAGATGTATCACATTATTATTATTATTACCCTTGTAGTTCTCCTTTTATTATTTTTCCTTTTTTCCCTTATAATATTTTTCACGTGTTTAAAATGTTACTACATTTAGTCATTTTTCTGCATTTCTTATGCATCCTCATAGAGAAGTTATTTCTTGCCCTACTGGTGTGGCTCAGTTAGTTGAGTGTTGGCCCTCAAACTGGAATGTTGCCAGTTCATTTCTTGGTCAGGGCACATGCCTGCATTGCAGGTGTGGTCCCAGTTGGGACGTGTACAGAAGGCAGCCAATCAATGTTTCTCTCTCACATCAATGTTTCCCTCTATCTTTCTTGTCTTCTTCCCCTCGTTCTAAAATCAAAAATAAAATAAAGAGAGATGTTTTATTTCTTCATGTATTAGGTAAATATTTTATTTTCAGTCCTCCCTTATATTTTGGCCTAAAATATATCTCTTTTTTGGTCTCTGATTAATTATGTTGCAGTCCTGAATTATTTTGTTTCCAATTTTAAAGTAGATGTTTTAAAGTTCAAATAAATAAAACATTGGCTTAGAACCATGCCCATGTTCCTTAATCATATCAGATTTTTCTTCAGATGTTCTAGTTGGATTTTATATGGGCACCTTTTTTCTCTTTTAAAACTTAAGGAATTCTAGAACTGCTTAATTTATGGGCCATCCTTAAGAAATAGTGAATTTAGAGTCTAGCTTACTTGAAAGATATAAGATTTAACCTGTTACAGTGCAGGGTCATTTGCTCACAAATGAAATAATCAGTTTTGAATGATTCAGTGTGAATAACTTGTACATCAAGGTGAGGGATCACAATGCCACTCTAATTGATTTATTTCTAAACAGAACCAGACAAATTTGTCATTGTTGAAGAAAGTTGATATGTCTTGAATCTAGTCTCACATTATGGTAATTTTAGCTAGGAAAATTTCACTCTACTTTCCTCTAATTAAAATAATCATGCCCTTATAACATGGGACAGACAGAAGAAGCAATTTCAGCACAACCTGTCTGGTAAGGAGTGTGTGGAGACTTGAAAGGGCTGGTTGGGCACCCACAGGCAGTGGCACCAGAGGGATAATTGAGTGACCAGTTGGATACCCCTGAGATGTGTGGGGTCTAAACCCTAAGCTGGGATCCCCAGCCTAGAGCACCAGAGCCCAAAAAGTACACAGATAGCAACCAACGGCAAAAAGTGGCAGGGTTGCTCTTTGCTAGAGACAGACCCCTGGAGACACAAAGAGCCATTTAAAGGGCCAATGCACAAATTTTCACTTGTAGCCACTTATCCTGGGCTCTGGCAAAGGCAGGGGCAGACAGGGCTGGAGGCGCCTGAGGAAAGACTGGTGATGGAAGCTTTGGGGAGAGAACTGAGGGAATAGATGCTGGGATCTTGGTGCTGAATCATCTCTCATATAGCAGCAGCCATCATTGCTCAGGCAGACCACTCCCCTGAGTGGCAGCAGCCTAAGGGGAAATGATAGACCCACCCTCAGGAAGTATTCTGCCATGCCTTCTGGTGCTTAAGCCTGACTGCTGAGTGCAGAGTGACTAGATGAACAACTGAAGGAGACAACCACAGATAGATCCCTGGCAAAGGCGGATGGGGTACAGAGGGGACTAGAAATGCTTGAGAAGAGACTGGGAACAGATGTTTTGGGGAGAGAACTGAGAGAGTAGCCACCAGGATCTTGCAGCTGTTTCCTGTAGGGCAGCAGCCATCCTAGTCAGGCAGGCCACTCCCCTCCCAGCAGCCTCGTGGGGGTAAACAATAGCTTTAACCCCAGGAGGGATTCAGCCAACCCTAGGGTACATAAGCCAGACTGCTGAGCGCAGAGTGACTAGATTAACAACTGAAGGAGACAGCTAGAGACAGTAGATCCCTGGAAGTCTCTAACTGGCTGCCTACAGTAAGATGGTGTCAACATCTGGCATCACCAGAGGCAGATCCAGAAAGAAAAAGAAAAGTGGTAAATACTAGAGGCTACCGAAATGAAATCCACTGAGCTCTTCTCCATGATTTGCGGTATTTTCTTTCCTGCATAGCTTTTTAACATTCATTTCTTGTCTAGCAAGTTTGTGCATATTAAGTCACTAGATTTTATACTATCATTTATTTGAATTCATGTATTTTGCCCCTCCCTTCTCTTACAGCATTTTACATTCCTCTTTCATCTCATTATTTTCATTATAAATTTTGTTTTCTTTCTTGCTACAACTTGTTTGCATTCCACACTCTTACTATTTCTCCCCTATCCATACACACAAAATCAATTTTCTTGTCAATGGTCATCTCATATCCTTTTTTCCCCACTCTTAAATACCCTCATTCTCTCTCCACCTTTAGCAATCTTTGCTATTTGGTTGTGGATGGATTTGCATTTCTAGATCTTCACCAATTTTGATTGCATTTTTTCTATTTGAGTTCTAGAGCTTCACTCATTTTGTATTTCAAATCTCATATTTTACTTGTCCCCTTTCCTTCTCTTTTTTCTTGTCAAATTTTTAATTTTGCCCTATCTTAGCCTGTTTTTTTCTCTATTTCTTCTATTTCTCTTTTATCCTGCCCTTTTATTTTTCTTTATTCACTTCTTTTTTTCTTCTTTTTCCTTTTGTCTCAAATTTAAATTTTTCCCTGTCTTACCCTGGTTTTTGTTCCTCACTCTTAGTGTTCTTTCTCTCTATATCATTTCAAAATCACTTTCCATTCCTCTAGATATCTCTTAGGTTTTTCTTTGTTTCTTTTTTCCCTCTTATTCCCATACCACCTGTATTAATTTTAGCTTGTCTTGTTGATAGTGCTGTGGTGGATCTTTCTCTCCAGTTTGGCTCCTGTATTTTTATTATTTATTTACTTATTTTCTTCTTTTTTCTTTCTGTCACTTTATTTTAATTTCTGTTTAAACCTAATGCTATATGATTTCCTTCTCACACTCCATTTCACATTCTTCATTCCCTTTTTTATTCAAGATGTAAATTTTACTTTCTCTCTTTGCACTGTTCCAACTACCAACTCTTATTAGTGCTCCTCCTTCTACCCCCTCAAAATCATTTTTCTTTCAGTAGGTCATCTCATATCTGCTCTCCTTTCATATGAGAGTCTTAATTTCATTTTGCCCTTATTTATACTGGTTCATTTCCTGTTTATACTGGGATTGGGTATTTTTGTGGGTGTGGGTTAGTTGCCTAGGTTTTGTGGTTTTGTTCTGGCAGCTCCTGCACAAAAGCACACAAGACATGGTAGGTGGAGTGACTCTCAGTCCTAACCAGCTAGAGAGAAGGACCCATCAGAGGATGACCCAACAACAATCAAAAGCCAATTACATCCAGAGAACCAGTATAAATGGCATAAAGGGCATCCCAAGAGCATCAAGTTCAGGAGATCAAGGAGACTGCACCACTGAATCTCACAGGTCGCCTGCCATAGAAGTTCATATCTCAAAGTCAGGAAGTCAGACCAGATCAACTTAAGAAGCAGAAGCAAACAAGAAGTCTCAGAAATAATGGGAAGACAAAGAAACAACCCCCAATCAAAAAGATAGGAGGAATCCTCAAGAAAGAGTGCTAAATTAAATAGAGGCAAGTAAATTATCGGTTATTGAATTCAAAACAGTGGTTATAATGAAGCTCAATGAGTTCAGTGTGAATTACCAAAAACAACAGGGAAACTATGAGGAACTTATTGCAAACTATATCAGCATGAAAGAGGACAATCAACAAGGGCCAAGAAGAAATGAAGAATACAATTTCTGAATTGAAGAGCACAACAGAAGGAATCAAAAGCAGGCTCAGTGAAGCAGAGGATGGAATCAGTGATCTGGAGGACAAAGTAGAAAAAACTCTCAGAAAGAACAAAACAAGGGAAAGAGATTCAAAAAAGAATGAAGAGGGGTTAAAAGGAACCACAGGACAACATGAAGGGTAATAATATCCATATACTAGGGATACCAGAAGGAAAAGAAGAGGAGCAAGGAATAGAAACCTGTTTGAAAAAGTAATGATAGAAAACATCCCCAATTTGATGAGAGAAAAAATCACACAAGTCCAGGAAGCACAAGGGTCCCAATCAAGAGAAACCCAAAGAGGCCCACTCAAGACACATTATAATTAAAATGGCAAAATTCCAAGACAGAATCTTAAAGATAGCAAGGAAGAAACAGGAAGTGACATACAAGGGAGCCCTGATACGGCTGGCAGCTGACTTCTCAACAGAAACACTACAAGCCAGAAGGGAATAGCAAGAAATATTCCAAGTAATGAAAACCAAAGAACTGCAACCAAGACTACTCTACCCAGCACAGCTCTCAATTAAAATGGAAGGCAAAATAAGGAGCTTCCCAGACAAAAGAAGGCTCAAAGAACACACCTCCACCAAACCAGCATTGCAAGATATGTGAAAGGGACTGCTTTGAGAAGAGGAAGAAAGAGAGAAAGAGAGGAATACTGGTACACAGTAGGTAAAATGGCAGTGAATAAGTACCTATCAGTAATAACCTTAAATTTAAATGGATTAAATGCTCAATCAAAAGACATAGTGTAGTTGAATGGATAAGAAAACATGACCAGCGCAAATGCTGCCTACAAGAGACCCACCTTAGAACCAAAGACCTATACAGACTGAAAGTTAAGGATTAGAAAAAAATATTCTAAGCAAATAGGGGAAAAAAAGCTGCGGTAGCAATACTTGCATGAGACAAAATTGACTTTAAAACAAAGGCCATAAAGAGACACAGAAGGACACTTCATAATACTCAAGGGAAGACTCCATCAAGACATAAATAATGTGAACATATATGCACCCAACATAGGGACACCCAAATATATAAAGAAAATCTTGGAGGGCTTCAAGAAAGATACACATAGCAACATAATTATATAGGGGTTTTTAACACTCCACTGAGAACAATGGGTAGATCTTCCAAAATATCAATATTGTGGAACTAAATGATGCATTAGATCAAATGGATTTAACTGATACATAAAGAAGCTTTCATCTCAAAGAAGCAAAATACACATTCTTTTCAAATTCACATGGAACATTTTCAAAGATAGACCACATGATAGTACACAAAACATACCTCAACAGATTCAACACAATTGAAATCATATCAAGCATTTTCTTGGACAACAAGGGCTTAAAACTGGAAACCAACCTCAAGGAAAAAATTCAAAAATATTCAAATTCATGGAGACTCAATAGCATGCCTTTGAACAATGAATGAATTAACAATGAGATCAAGGAAGAAATCAAAAAGTTTCTGAAAACAAAGCAAAATCAACTCACAACAATCCAAAACCTTTCTGACACAGCATATTCAGTCTTGAGAGGGAAGTTCATAGCAATACAGGCCTATGTAAAAAAGATAGAAACATTTCAAATAAACAGCCTAACACTACATCTACAAGAACTGGAGAAACAACAACAAACAAGCCCAGAGTGAGTAGAAGGGAGGAAGGAAATAAGATTAGAGCAGAATTAAACAACGTAGAGACTAAAAGAGCAATTTTGAGGGTCAATAAATCCAGGAGCTGGTTCATTGAAAAGATAAACAAAATTTAGGAACAAGTATAAAGGACACAGAAACAAAAACTAAGGGGGGTGGAAATGGGAGGGAGGTGGGGGGAAAAAAGATAAACAAAATTGACAAGCATTTAAGCAGACTGATCAATAAAAAGAGGATCCAAATAAACCAAATCAGAAAAGGAGAGATTATAACTGATACCACAGAAATACAAAGTATTGTAAGAAATTGCAACAAACAACTACATGCCATAAAGTTTGAAAACCTGGGTGAAATGGACAAATTTCTAGAAAAATATAATCTTCCAAACCTGAATGAAGAAGAAGCAGAAGCGATACCAGCTGGTGAAATTGAAGCAGTAATCAAAAAGCTCCTGTCACACAAAAGCTCTGGACTGGATGGTTTCACAGGAGAATTTTACCAAACATTTAAGGAAGGAAGAGTTAATACCTATCCTTCACAGATTATTCCAAAAAAATCCAAGAAGAGGGAAGATTCCTAAACTCTTTCTATGAAGCCAGCATCAGCCTAATCCCCAAACCAATAAAGACACAAGGGGAAAAAAAAAAAAACTATAGACCAATATTGCTGATGTACATAGATGCTGAAGTCCTCAATAGAATATTGGCAAACTGCATCCAGCAATACATTAAAAAGGTCATATACCACGGTCAAGTGAGATTTATCCCAGGGATGCAAGGATGGTATATTAGTAAATCAGTAAATTTAATACATCACATAAACAAAATAAAAGACAAAAATCACATGATCATATCAATAGATGCAGAAAAAGCATTTGATAAGGTACAGCACCCATTTATGGTAAAAAACACTCAGCAAAGTGGGAGTAGAGGGAGCATACTTCACAATAATAAAGCCTTCATATGAGAAAACTGCAGCCAAGATGATACTCAATGGACAAAATCTAAAAGCTTTACCACTAGGATCAGGAACAAGACAATGGTGTCCACTTTCAGCACTTCTATTCAACATAGTATTGGAAGTCCTAGCCAAAGCAGTCAGACAAGAAAAAGAAATAAAAGGCATCCAGATTGGAATGGAGGCAGTAAAACTGTCATTTCAGATGACATGATAGTGTACATAGAAAATCCTGTATACTGAACCGAAAACTATTGGACCTAACAAGTGAATTTGGCAATACAGTGGGATACAAAGTCAATATTCAGAAATTGAATGTATTTTTGTACACCAACAATGAAATATCAAACAGAAATCAGGAAACAAATCCTATTTGATATAGCAACAAGAGAAATAAAATACCTAGGAATAAACCTAACCAAGGAGGTGAAAGACCTTACTCAGAAAACTGCGGACACTGAAGAAAGAAATTAAGGAAGACTCAAATAAATGGAAGCATATATCGTGTTTATAGATGGGAAGAATTAACGTCATCAAAATGTCCATACTACCCAAAGTAAGTCATAGTTTCAAAGCCATCCCTATTAAAATATCAATGACATATTTCACAGATACAGATCAAGCATTCAAAAATTTATATGGAACCATAAATGACCCAGAAAGCTGCAGCAATTTTGAGAAAGAAGAACAAAGTAGGAGGGATCACCATACTTGACATCAAACTATATTACAAGGCTAAGGTAATCAAAATAGTCTAGTACTGGCATAAGAACAGAACACATACATCAATGGAGCAGAATAGAGAGCCCAGAAATGAACACAAGTCTCTGTGGTCAATTAATATTTGACAAAGGAGGTAGAAGCATAAAATGGAGTAAAAATAGTATCTTTAATAAATGGAGTTGGGAGACCTGGACTGCTACCTGCAAAAAAATGAAACTTAACCACCAGCTTACTCTGTGCACAAAAATAAACTCAAGATGGATAAAAGACTTAAGTATAAGTCGTGATACCGTAAAAGTCCTAGAAGAATATAGGCAGGAAATCAGATATTCCACACAGCAATGTTTTCGCCGATATGCCTTAGACCATGGGATGTAAAGGAAAGAATACACAAATGGGGTCTCATCAAAATAAAAAACTTCTGCACGGCTACAGAAAACATTAGCAAAACGAAAATAGAACCAACTATGTGGGAAGATGTATTTGCCACTGATATCTTGGGCAAAGGTTTGAACTCCAAAATGTATAAAGAACTCATACAACTCCACTCAAGGAAGATAGACAACCTGTTTAAAAAATGGGCAAAGGACCTGAATGGACACTTCTTCAAAGAGCACACACAGAGGGCCGAGAGACATGTGAAAGGATGTTCACCATTACTAGCCATCAGAGAGATGCAAATTAAAATCACAATGAGACACCTCTTCATAGTGGTCAGAATGGCCATTGTAACCAAATCAACAAAATAAGTGCTGGTGAGGTTGTAGAGAAAAGGGAACCCTAGTACATTGTTGGTGTGAATGCAGACTGATGCAACCACTGTGGAAAACAGTATGGAATTTCCTCAGAAAACTAAAAATGGAACTGCCATTTGACCTGGCAATTCCACTCCTGTGATTGTTCCATAAGAATCCTGAAACACCGATTCAAAAGAACCTATGCACTCCAATGGTCTTAGTAGCACAATTTACGATAGTCAAGCGCTGGAAGCAGCCTAGGTGCCCTTCAGTAAATGAGTGGATCATGAAACAGTGGTATATTTACACAATGGAACACTGCACAGAAGAAAGAAAGAAGGAGTTCCTACCCTTTGCAACAGCATGGATGTAACTGGACAGCATTATGCTAAGTGAAATAAGCCAGGTGGTGAAAAACAAATACCATATGATCTCACCTGTAAGTGGAACCTAATCAACAAAACAAGTAAGCAAAATATAACTAGAGACATTGAAATAAAGAATATACTGACAGCAACCAGAGGGGAGGACGGGCAGGGGAGGGGGAACGGGGAAAGAAGGGGAAGGATAGTCAAGGAAAATATGTAAAGGACCCATGGACAAAGCCGAAGAGGGGAAGGATTGAGGGTGGGAGGCACGGGTGGGGTAGCAGAGGAAAGGGGTGGAGGGAAAATGGAGACAACTGTACTTGAACAGCAATAAAAAAAATAAAAGTGAAACTAAAATTGAAAAAATAAAAAGATTGTGGTAACATGTACATAACATAAAATTTCCCATCTTAATAAGCTACATGTTTTTAAGTTTACCATTCATTTCATTTATGTACATTTGTATGTTCTGCAACCATTACCACCATTCATCTCCAGAACTCTTTTTATGTTGTGAAGCTGAAATGCTATACCATTAAACAATAAGTCTGTATTTCTCCTTATTTCAACTCCTGGTAAGCACCATTCTACAGTACTTTACGTTTTTGATTTTGACCTGGTACCTCATAAAAATGGAATCATATAGTGTTTGTTTTTGATTTGCTTATTTCATTTCACTTAGTATAATGTCCTCAAGGTCCGTCCATGTTGTAGTATATGTCAGAATTTACTTCTTTTTAGTTGCTATCCAGGTAGCTCTGTTGGTTAGAGCATTGTTCCAATATACCAAGGTTGCTGGTTTGATCTTTGGTCACGGCACATGTAAGAATCAACTAATGAATGCATAAATAGGTGGAACCATAAATTGATGTTTCTGTCTCCCCCACCTTTCTCTCTCTAAAATCAAATTGTTTTTAATTTCCTTCTTTTTAAAGGCTAAGTAATATTAAATTGTCTGTGTATACCACACTTTGCTTATTCATTCATCTATCAGCAAACACCTCTATATTTTAGCTATTGTGAATAATACTGCTATGAACATGCATGTACAGATATCCATTCAAGACTCTCCTTTCAGTTCTTTTGTGTGGAATTGCTGGATAATATGGTTATTCTATTTTTAATTTTTTGAGGAAACCTCATACTGTTTTCTACAGTGTTTGTATCATTTTACATTCACACCAACATTGCACACAGTGTTGCCAATCCCTACATATTTGCCACTTAAACACTTTTTATTTTTATTATTTTAAATTTCATATCCACTTTTATTGAAATAGCACAAAGCTTACAATTAAAGATGGCAATTCCCTGTCCCACCTTCCCCCTTCCAAGTTCTCCCTGCCAGAGACAAATACTTTGAATTATATTAGTTTTTTCTATTTCCAAATAAAGTGCCTGTGTGGCTGTTTTTCTATTCTAGTCATTATCTATTGATTTATTAAAATTAAGGATCTACCACTGCACTCATATCATGCTACCCATATTATTGCTTCTCTATCTCCCTAATAGGATTATAGCACGAATTTTGGTTAAATCAATATTCATGTTTATGTTATATAAGTAAGTTATGCTATGATTAAGTATTATCTTGTAGACTCCTTACACTATCTTAGTTTTTTTTGGATTCTGTTTTCTTATTGTTTTCTTCTGTTCAGAATAGGTGTTTTTTGCTTTCTTGTACTCTAAATTGCTGATTTAATTCTTTATTCTTCTGTTGATCCCCTGTAAATTATTCTTTATTTCAGTCATTGTAGCCTTAATTTCTGACTGGTCCTTTTTTATGTTGTTGAGGTTCTCACCAAGTTCATTGAACATCCTTATAGTCAGTGTTTTGAACTGTGCATCTAGTAGATTACTTGCTTCCGTTTTGTTTTGTTCTTTTTCTGGAGTTTTGTTCTTTTCTTTCATTTGGGCCATGTTTCTTTGTCTCCCTATTTGGCAGCCTCCCTGTGCTCTATGTATTAGGTAGAGCTGCCATGTCTCTCAGGCTTGGTAGAGTTGCCTAATGTAGTCGGTGTTCTATAGGGTCCAGTGTCACAGCCTCCTTAATACCCAAGCTGGGCACTTGATGTGCACCTTCCCTCACCCCCAGTGTGGATTGTATATACCCTCCTGTTGTAGGTGAGCCTTGATTGTTGTTGGTATGTCACTGCGAGGCTGATCAGCTGCAAGGACTAGCTGTGAACACCAACCACTGACCTCCGACTACCATGGAGGACCAGCTGTGTAGGGTCCCACTCTACAGTGCTGGACTTAACTTCAGTGGGGCTCTGGTGCCTGCTGAATCCACCTCCTTAATGTGTCACTTGTGGAGGTGGTTGGGTGGTGATGCTCCAATGTGCTCTGAAGCTGTCCACTAGATCCACTGGGTCTGGGGCCCTCTGGGAGGTACAGACCAAGGTCACCTGCCGCCTGAGTTCTGCCCAGGGCTGCCTGGCATGATCTACAAAGTGATCTGCAGATGGCTGCTGCTTGTGCTGTGCTTGGAGATACTCAGTCAAGGCCAAGCTGTGAACCAGCACTGGCTGCTGCTATTACTGGTGTTGGGGCCACTTAGTGAGAGGTCTGGAGCACACTGTGGCCAGATGCTGCTTGTTTCAGGGAATTTAGGAAAAGCCGGAGCATGAGCAGAGACAAACCATTTGTATGGAAAAAGACACTAGACACAGCTTGGGTGAGCCTAACAGCTGGGAATCACCAGAGTGGAGCAAACAGTGTGAGCCAGGTTGATGGAGTCTCAGATATGGTGCACACCTGCCAGCTCTGTGGGGGGAGAGCTCATCAAGGAACAGTGGACTATGCCAGCACTTCTGTCTGGCAGAAAGCTGCCCCCCTAGCTCTTCCCCTGATACCAGACAATTCATTTCCTCCCTGTATGTTTCTAGTGCCTTTCAAGCTGCTGCCCCAGCGCTGGAGCTCAGAGGGAGTGAGTCTGAGTAAGTCCACACGTGTGCCCTTTAAGAAGAATAATCTGGGACTTTAGCAGCCCTTGGTCTCCCTCAGTCTCAATCTCTACTGGTTTTTACAGCCACAAGTTTTGGGGACTTTTCTTCCTGGCACCAAAATACTTAGGTGGGGTCCTGCTTGGGGCTTGGACCCCTCACTCCTAAGGAGGGATCTCTGCAGCCAGTGAGATATCCCTCCCAATTTTTATCCATCACATGTGTGATGAGACCAGCTTGTTCTGTGTCTTTGCCCTCCTCCTAATCTCAGTGCGGTTTCTTTATTTCTCTAGTTGTAGGACTTCCATTCAGCTAGATTTCAGGCAGTTCTGAATGATGGTTGTTCTGTAGTTTAGTTGTAATTTCTATGTGGGAGGAGGTGATCTGTGTTTACCTGTGCTGCCATCTGGTCCAGATGTTGCCACATACCACTTTTTAAAAGGCGGAGGAGTTATGTGATCTGAAGAGAAATCAGAGTATCACACACCACTTTTTAATACACTTGTTTTGGTAGGCAAAGACATTAGTCTTGTTATTTACACTCCTTTGTAGTCACACCATGTTTGTATAATTAGGAATTCATTTTTTGGCTACTGTAAAAACCCAAGGTGTCTTTCATGAACAGTTAAGGATATTATTATTCACACTGTGTTAAGTGCTGATCACTTGGATTCTTAAAGTACAAGAAATGATGTGGGAGGTTCCATGATGTAATGGTTAAAGTACCAGAAATGCTTGTAGGAAGAAAATATCAGCTAAGTAAAGTGATGTTTTTCAAAAAAATAATTTGTTCTTTTAGAGTAGAGGAATGTCAAGATTTTACATTCTCTAATTGCTTCTGTTTCACATTACCTTACTATGGCTAAGAAAAGCAGCTATGGAATGGACCTGCACCAGTAGTTGTTTTATTTCTTTAAAAGGTCTAATTAAATAGCATATTTAAACGTGAATTGCCAAATTCAAAATACACAGATTTGGGTGAAATAAGGCTATTTTATATACACTAAATTTTTTTCCCATTCTTTCATCAGCTCACGTCTCCTTCTCCATTACCTCATTATCACTGCTGTGATCTATCTACAATGCAATGTGCAATGCTACTGGAAATACAGAAGAATATAGGGGTGGCTTTTTGTATTAGGGCTTATGCATATTTTCTACTTGGAATGTATTTCTTGCCATTCTTTTTTTAAAAATTCTTTTTAAATCTTCAGTTGAGAATATGTTTATTGATTTTTTAGAGGGGGAGGGGAGAGAGAGAGACAGGGACAGGGAGAGAGAGAAACATGAATGTGAAAGAGAAACCATGACCAGTTGCCTCCTGACCAGATTGAACCCACAACCTTGGTATGTGCCCTGACTGGGGATTGAACCTGCAACCTTTTGCTATATGGGACAATGCCCCAGTCAGGTAGCCACCTGGCCAGGGCTCTTTCCATTCTTTGTTTAGCTGTCACTTATTCTTTAGGTCTCAACTTAAAACATCACTTTGTATGAGAAGCTTCCCATGATCTCATGTAAAGTCTATGATGTCATGGACCATGTGTTTTGTGCACTTTGGTTCTCCATCTTGGCACATGTCAGGCATTCAGTAATTGGTATGAAGCATCATCATGGAGCTTTGGGTCTAAATGGTGGAGGCAGGTGGGTAAATAAATTTAGAAACACAGTGTTTCAGTTCTGTACTAGATGCACTTTGTGTGCACAGAGAAGGAAACAACTCTTCACCAGAGAAGAAATGGAGTGCATTTGTTCTTGTCTGTTACTTTTTTAGAACTACTATGATGTTAGCTTGTGTTTTTCAAGTTAATTTTTTCGTTTAAAAACATTTGGAATATCTGTTTATGCCAAAAAGTTCTTAACAAAGCTTTACAAAACCATTAAATTATCCCTATTTTCTGTCTTGTAGCCTTTTGTTTAAAGTTGTTTTCTCTGAAATGTTTTACAGGGTGGTATGTGGGAGGTAAGTGAGAGGGAAAACTGTGATTCGTGTTTCTGGTAATTTTTATTAAGCTAATAAGCTCTTGTATGTCATTTTTATTTTTTTAGGTTCTTGAAACCAAGTGTTGGAAATTTACCATTGTCATGTACCTGACCAACTATAAACTGTCTGTGTCATATATACAATTCTAAAAATAGTAATTACCATTCTTAAAACAATTAGTTTAAGTACCATGTGATGGAAGAATATAAATGAATACATTAGTAAATAGATAATATTTAGGTTTAATATTTGTCATAGATATTTGATAAACACTATTAATTTATCTTTATAATAATTAAAATTTCATCTATATTAGTTAATTAGCATAAACGATTTTCAAGACCTCACCTGAAATTTTAAAGCTATAATTATTTCCAGAAATATTCCAGAGAGCATAAAAATGATTTTATTAGCCTTTAAGCTTTTTTCCTATTGCCTGCTTTTATGTTGTCACCTTACTCTTTTCACTTCTGCAGTAGAGTTAGGTATGAGGATGGTCCAAATTACCTTGTAACTCAAGCAGTTGAGCTGGTGCAGTGTAAGACAATTGCATTTAAAAAGTGTTTCTACCTGTATCTGATAAATAGAATTAGGACATCAACTCACTGTGCTATAAGAATGCTAAACTGTCATCTAATATATTATGGCATATTAGATTAGTGGGCTATTGATTTTACTAGAAATTTAGAATTTGAGAGCTCTAAAAGGAATTTTATTCCTGTTCTGTACCTACCTCTTATTTAAATGGTTTTTGCTTTAGAATTATTAATTTTTTTATTATAAAGAAAACACTAATTTTTTTATTGTAAAGAAGGGACTTTTTTACATATGTACAATAAATGTAGAGTTCATTGTATTGTCATAAAGCCAGCCCTTGTGATGACACTGACTAGGTGAAGAAATGGAGCCCTGATAGCATTCAGAAAGCCTTTCTTTCTCATCCTGATCATTACCCTGTCCAGTTTCTTCTTGCATAAAACATTATCTGGATTTCTGTGCCATTGATTAATTTGTCTTATTTTTGAACTGTGTGTAAATTGTATTATATATCGTATATACTGTTATATAAGACAATATTTTGCTGATGAGAGCAATCCATATAATTCTCATTTTCTTTTGCTGTATCATATTCCATTGTTTGAATTTCCTGAGTTGTTTGTGTCTTCTATTGTTGATGGATATGCCCCCCTCTAGATTCTGGCAATTACAAATAATATTGCTATAAACATTTTGAATATACATCCAGGTGTAATTGTAAATGTATTTTTTCAAATATTGGTATGTGTATATGTATATATATGTATGTATATGTGTAGATATAGTTTTCAGATACTCTAGGAATTTTTTTTAATTATGTAAATTATTTTGTTGTTGTTTAATTACAATTATCTGTATTTTCTCCCCACCCCTCCCCTCCACCCCCTCCAAACCCACCTCCCTCCCTTGCTTCCACCCTCCCCCTTGGTTTTGTCCATGTGTCCTTTATAGTAGTTCCTGAAAACCCTTCTCTCCACTGTCCCTTCCCCCTTCCCCTCTGGCTATCTGTTTAGGATTTTGATATCCATGTCTTGAGTCATAATTTTCCTATCTTCAAAATCCTTGTCTACTTTTAAATCAGGTTTATGCAGGCCTTATAAAGGAACACTACCCAAGTACTGTTCCTTTATTTTTGCTTTTTCAAAAAATTTTTGTGGGATTTCTGTCCCTTCCACACCCCAGTGTTGGGTAAAATTCACTACTTAAGTAATCTGCAATGGGAATTTTCTTTGTTGAGAAGTTTCATTATTATGGATTTAATAGGACTATTTTGATTTTCTTTTTCTTCCTGTGGACTTTTCAGTAAGTTGTATTGTTCTAGGAATTTGTCAGTTTTTTAGACATTTTCATGTTTATTGGTATAGTATTTATAATTTCCTTTTAGGATATTTTAAAAGTTTGGAGATATTATTGTGATGTCTTCTTTATCAATCATAATATTTGTTATTTCTGTTGTTTCTTTTATTTCCCTTGCTTAGTCTTATCTGGCATTTGTTAATTTTATTTTTTCAAAGATCTAATTTTTGACTCTTAGGTTTAATTTGCTTTGTTTCCATTTTTTTTGAAATGATTAGCTCTTTGATTTTAAACTGCCTTATATAAATACAAATTTTCTCCATCTTTGGCTTTTAGAATCCCCTTCAGGTTGACTCCTGAGTTCATTATGTGACTTCAGGACTCTTCCATAGCTTTTTTGCTTAGATATGTAAGGTACTCTGTGCTGACCTTGGATATTTGGTTTTTTAGACCTGGGTATATGCATGCCACTTCTCCAAGAAGCCTTGGTGTCTTTTAATGAGAAGTGATATTTAGAGACTATAGGGTTCTGGGATCTGGTTGCTACTGGGTTGTTTGTGTTTTTTGTTCTGTTTTGTTTTTTGGGTATTCTTATTCTACCACCTCCAGAACTCTGGGTTTAATATCCTTATGAACTGCTGTAGGTAACATCATGTAGCACATACCTTTGATGAAGTCTCATCAGAGACTTCTGATCATGTAGCACATACCTTTGATGAAGTCTCATCAATGTAAAGGTATTACATTCTCGTATACTAGCCAGTTTATTCTTGGCTAGGACGGGGATGATATGTATGGTTATTTATGTGCAGAATTTAGAGCAATGTCTTTTACATGATAAGATTTAAATAAATATTTGATGATGTGTTTTATGCTCTATGAATGACATAATTAATGTGCAGCAACAATAGGTATTAAGATTTATAAACCATAAATTTTATGAATAATGTATATTAGTGCTTGGTCCAAAGATAATGGGAAATGAGATTTGTTTCATACCTTGCCAGAAATTTTCTCCCGAGAAGTGGAGTCATTTAGAATATTATTTCATTTTTATATTATAGGTCATTTATTTACTATGTCTTTTCTTCTTCTAAGAGTTAAATTGATTAGTTCAATCTGTTTCTTCTCTCTGTCTCCCTGATTGATGTCTTCTCATCCAGTGCCCTGAAGTCGTACAGCCACAGTGGGATAACGTGCCCTGCGTATTTCTGTCCCACTTCCCCCTTGCCCATCAGTGTCCAGCTTTTTGCCTGACTCTTGGTCTTCCATTATCATCAGCATCGTCATTGTTGTTACGTTTTTAGACTAGAGGGAATCTTCACGTAATTCATAGGTGCCAATTATCCTACTCTAGAAGGCATGTGTATTTACCATTTTGCAGTAATTTTGATGAAAGCCATTTGGGTAGATAGACTGTTTTAATCAAGCAAGCAGATTTTTTTCTTTTTTCACAGCATTCATGAATAAGATTTTGGTGTTAGCTAGTTTTTTGGGAACTGTCACATTTATATAATTAATTTCTTACTATGTTATTTTTTCCTGTGTGGTTTGACCTAGTGTAAATACTGTAGATTAGTTCAGACTATCTTAATGAAGTTGTACTTATTTGCAATCTAATTTTTGGTCAAAGTGGCATTGAGATTAAGATTATTGAATGTAATTCAGTTTCCAGTGATAAAATGTTGTAGTTTAGAACTGTGGTGTGTTCATTAATAACACTTTTGCTTTTGAGCATTTTTGTTTTTGTTACATACACATTTAGCAGAACAATGTACATGTTCTGAGGCATCCTGTGAGATGGGAAGCCATATCCGAATATTGCATTACTTGTTGCTGCCTTTAGGGGCAGCCATCACTCAATACATTGTCATAAAGCAACCTTATGGGTTAAATATGTTGGCTTTGCTTAGTAGATACTCTTTCCTTTTCTCTGTGACTGAAATAACTATCTAAGCCCCAAAATAGAGAAAACATTTTATAAAAATTACTTTCTCTACAAACTTTGTAAGTTTAAGTATAGAGAGCAAGGCACCAGTTCCTCAACAATTGCTAGAGTACTGATTTAAA
>PVKM010021232.1:0-22743 GCA_004027735.1 Carollia perspicillata
CCAGCACCTCTTTCCTCCTCTCTGCCATTTGCGTCTGAGCCATATTCATTTCCTCCGCTCCTGCTGCTTTTAGCTACTGGGCTCAGAACTCAGATGAGATCAGTGCACTCTTTCTTGGGGTTTGTCTAACTCTGCTCTCAAAACTGTCCATGCAAGGTCTGTTATTTGACTGTGTTCTGAGAAGGACTGCGCCGTTGCATGTTCCTCGTCCTGTTCTTTTGTACGTGATGAAGGAGAGTTTAGTCACCGGGTTACCCTGAACAGGGTTCAGACATGATGAGTAGGGGCAATACCTAAGACTCCTGGAACTGCAGTTCCTTGCCCAGTAGATGAAAATCCAAATTAAGGGGGGAAAACAAGCCTTTTTTTTCTCTCCTCCCTCTTCCTTGCCCTTGCCTGCTACCTTCCCTCCTTGCACTGAGGAAACACAAGAAGATTCGTGTCTTGTCCACTATCAGTTTGAACACCAGAACATAAATTACCGGAAGCAACCAGACTACCAGACCTATGAACTCCTTGGCATCCACTTCCACGCCCCCCCCCCAGCCCTCCCACCCCATTAGGAAAGAGGGGTGTCCCTGATGCATCCCATCATCTGTTCGGGGACCCGGCCAATCGGAGACTCTGCCCCTCTCCTAGATCTTTCACTTCTCCCTGTTGACATGTAACTTGTTTGGGTCTCGGCTTTTCTCACACACACGTCTTAAGACTGCACGTCCCCATCCAGCTGCTGTCCTCTCTCTTTGGACACAGCCCATGTTCTTGAAAGCCTGCCCTACTCGCCTCCTATTTATGCTTCTTCAACTCCCTGCAGTCCATCTTCCCCACCGCCGTAAAGCTGTTCTCACTAAGAACACACAAAGTCCTTGTCGCCAAAGCCGGGGGGCACTTCACAGTCCTTATCTTCCTGGATTTCTTGCTGGTGTGTGGCAGTGATGGGCACTCGCTCCCAATGAAACGCCTTCTTCCTTTGGTCCTGTGATTCCACATAGGCCCCTCCATTGCCTCCTTTGAAGGTTCCTCTTCTTGGCCTCATCCCTTAAATGCTGGCTTCCCTGGAGCCCTGCTTTTTTTCTCCTGGTGGCTGTCCAGGTTGCCTCACTCACATGCATGCATGTTTCAACCCATACCAAGGCTTTCCCTTCAAAACAGGTAGGATTCCAGACCCATCTGTCCACCTGAGCACTAGAAATCACTACTTGGTTCTCTGGCCAGTATTCCAAACACTAAACTCACCTTCCTTCCACCCACCCACCCTTCTTCAGCTTTCTCTGTTTGGGTTTCCTGTTACTCCCCATGCACATTGTTGCCTAAGCCAGGAGCCTGGACCTCATCCTTTTGACTCTCCCCTACCATAATCCATCCATCCACAAGCCAGGCCAGTTCTATTCAAAACCCCTAACTAGCTCTAGATTCTCCCCACTACCCTCTAGGCCAGCATCATCTCTCACCCAGATGACTGCCTCAGCCACCCAGTCGCAACCCCCTAATACTTTCGGTCCCTTCTCATCTGTCTCCATTCTTCATGCGCAGGAACTTCTTAAAAATGCAAACTCATTCCTCTACTTAACATTTCCGTTTTTCCAAGTACCCTCAAGATAAGGTCTGAGCCTCTTCAAAGGCCTTTGCTACTCCCTGACCTTGACCGCAGCTTCCCTCTTCCACTGCCATCACAGCTGTGTCGCCCATGGCAGACCCTGGCACGTGATGTGCACTTTGCCTGGAATATATTTCCAACCTCATATCATGTGCTCCTCCCCTGTAGTTCCAGTTCTCTCCCTCTGCTGGCCGCACCCGTTCTGCCTGCCTTTTCTGAGCTGCCGTAGTTAAATCGCACAGACATCTGAGACCTGCTAAATGGAGCACCCAATGTGAGTTAGCATCAAGTTCCCCTAAGTTATGGGGACGCTGAGGTCCATGGGGTCAGTCTAATTTTTTTTTTTTTACTGTCCACAGACATTTGGTCTAGAAAACAGCACACAGGCCTGTGCATACCCATACACATACTTGTTCCTTTAAAGGAGATCGGACACACACAGAAGTGCTTTTTCCACTTTTAATGTTATTGCTATTTCTTCCACATTCCATGCTCATTTCTTCCTCCAAAATAAAATATGGAATTAAAAGCTTCAAATCCCACTGCATTCCTCCCATCCAACTCTACATGGAGGAAAAAAGGAGAGAGAGGGAGGGAGTTAGATAAGCCAGACAAGCCAACTGAGTGGAAAATGCACGCAGAGCAGCTCGTTCCAGCGTGATGTCATAGAAATAAGCGTGGGACTGGGGGTCCAGAGGCAGGCTCTGTTTCTGATGATGACACGCCTGCGCTGTGATCCTGGGTGAGTCTTCATCTCTCAACCTCATGTGTATCGTTGTCTGATTAGAGGGCTGCGCCTGCCAGGTCCCTCGAATGGTCCGTGTAAAGTAGACCGTGGCAAAGAGCAGCCCCGGTGCGGGTTAGAGACGCAGTGTAATCCCTTGTGAGCAGAGCTTGTAAATTAAACAAAAGTTAAAGTTTCATCTTGGGACAAATTAACTGAAAGGGTGAAAAATTACTGATGTTAATTAAGTTAAAAGCCTCACTTTTAACGTGTGTGTACTTTTTAGCTCTTGAAATTTGTTCCTGAGAAAAGTGACATTGACCTTTTGGAGGAACATAAACATGAACTGGATCGGATGGCCAAGGCTGACAGGTTCCTTTTTGAGATGAGCCGGTGAGTTTAAAAATGCTTAAAAAGTAAAGGTGCCCCTTACGCTGTTAAGGAACTTAACCTTTTGATTCATGTTGAATTGTTTGGTTTAACTTGAAGCGTTTTTTAATTCCAGAATCTTTCTGAGTCTGAGTTGTGTGGAATTTGTTTAATTGAGTTCTCTTCCATGGGTCAGACAGGGTCAGGGTTTCTTCACAATTATCGCTACTTCTGGGCCTTTTTGGCTCATGAGCTTGACCTGTTCAAGACATACCTTGTCCTGGGTCCAGTCAGTGTCGTTGTCCATACCTCTTTGATTTTGGGGGATTGTGTCTCGCTCTCCCTACTTCCTCAGCATCTCAGGTGGTTTTAAAATGGAAAACAATGGGCGGACTCTGTGACGTCAGCCTGGAGCCCACATGACTGAACAGCTGGGGTCTGGGTGTCAAACCAGGACACGTGCAGGCATCACTAATCAATCTTGGCATTCTGTCCCCAGAGCCTTGGCAAGCTTTCTCAGCTCTTCTCCAGAAGTCCCTGAGGCAGCCACTGCCTCTTAATCGAGTTTGGCATGTGGGCTGAGTGTCTTTGCCACCCCAGACCTAGCTAATTGATTCCACATTAGAGAAGGACCAGTGGTCCTGAAACTCTCAGTCCACCCCAGGGCACAGCTCTTTCCAGTGCCGAAGGCCAACAAACGTGGCCAAGGTGGACATGCCTCTTGCCCTCTATTTCTGCCCTCTGCAGACTTCTGTTTGTTGTTGTTCTATCTGAACTTGTCTGCTACAATAGGACAAAGGATGGTTTCCAAGTTTTGGCAGGTGTGCCCAGCAACCTGTGTGCAGGCAGACCGGAAGGCCACCCGCAGTAGGTGCCACTTAGTCGTTGCCCAGATCTTTGCGTGCATCTCAGTTAACCCTCCCGTCAGCCCTTCCAGGAAGGCTGTGAGGTCCAGAGCTGTTCTCTTCCCTGAAACAGAGGAGTTAAGCTTCCTGTCCAAGGTCACCTAAGAAAAGGAGAACCTGGGCTGCAAACCCAGGTCCATCTGACCCTGTAGTATAGTTTTGGAGGAGGGGCTGATCCCTGGTCCTACTGGACTGAAATTCCCACCAGAGAGCAGGTTAGGCAGTGATTCCCAAAGCTCTGGGCCACAGTGCCTGCCCTCACCCCTCAGCAGCACAGAGCTGCTAACCTCAGTGGTGACTAGCATCCTCATGATCTCGAGTAGCTAGTGTACTATCTTGGAAGGCAGAGCTTGCCGGCCCTGAGGGAGCAGACAGGGAGCTAACTGGAATGAAGAGGAGGGTTTGGGGCTGTGGGACAGGAGAGCATGATATGAGAGAATGCTGGTGGCAGTTCTGCTCTGTGTTTTATGGAAAGCTAAGAAGCAAGGGGGAAGTGCAGGGAACAAACCTTTATTTGCAGCAGAATGGGGAGTCTTATCATTTATATCCTTTTTATTCCTTCTTTGTTCACTAGAGCAGCAGGAACTCTGAGGAAGGGAAGGGGCTGTAGTCGGTAGCAGCCACCCATTGCCCAGTCTGATGGGAGATGATGCCCTGGTGCAGCTGCCAGAACAGCCCCTGTGGGTCAGAGGAAACTGGGCCCTCCAGGCTAAGTGCCTCACGCTGTGTGCTCCTGTCCAGGAGAGGAAGTGTGTGTGTGTGTGTGTGTGTGTGTGTGTCTGGGGTTGGAGAGAGTGCTCTGAGATGCCCCGCCTCCACATCCATTGAGTGACCATGGATGTATTAAGTGAATGTTCATTACTCTATGCTTGTTCTTACAGAATTAATCATTATCAGCAAAGACTGCAGTCACTGTATTTCAAAAAGAAGTTTGCAGAGCGGGTGGCGGAAGTTAAACCCAAAGTGGAAGGTAAAGTCAAAGGGAAGCAGCCCTGATTGAGTATGACGATCATCTTAAGTGCCCATATACAAGTGCAGTCTCAGTGCGTATAATAAACAGGATTCCTTCAGGGATTTCTTTGCCCAAAATCTTTAGGCATTCTCTCAGATAATTCCTTCAGGTCAGTGCAGTGCTTGGCTTGCTGACCTGGCCACACCTCCTGGGCTCCTCACAGGATTGGGCTTTTGACCACATGGGTGTCAGTGAAGAATATATTTCACTGCCACTAGCGTTAAACCTTAATTAGCTTTCTTGCAACAGAGCCTCCTTAGATTTTTTTCTAAGAGAAGATTTGAGGCTATAAATATGGGTTGGTTTTGAGGCTATTAAATTTGTAGCTGTTTGAAATGTGGTCAAGGCAACTAGAGAGCACAGCCCCAGCAGGCAGGCTGGAATCAGGACCCTGCTTGAGCCCTGATCCCCGAGGGTACCTGCAAGCTGTCACATGTAGCACATTTGACCACTTTTTCTGTCAATGGAATTGATCAGTAATCCTGTTGATGTCGCTCACCCCGGGCAAGAAAGTGTTTGCAAAGGAAGTGGGAAGTGCACTTTCTGTCCTGGATCTTTCTAAGTGCTTCTGACTGATCAGTCAGCCGAGGCAAAGGCCTGGGACAGGTTAGGCTTGTGCAGCTGACTGGGGGCGTGGGGCAGTGTCTCTTAGACAACTTCCGCTGCTCCTGCCTGTTGTCTTGCCCTTTGCTCCTAGTTTAGGTGTTTTGGAAGTGCCCCGCTCATCCAACAACCCAATCTTTCACCTTCAATAGATGCTATTAGGTGTGTGGAGTTAAGGTGGGTATTTCTGAAAAGTCTTGGTTGTAATAGTTGGGTCTCTGTACGTCTTGTTTTGAAGCGATTCGTTCTGGCTCAGAAGAGGTGTTTAGGAGCAGTGCCCTGAAGCAGTTGCTAGAAGTGGTTTTGGCATTTGGAAATTACATGAATAAAGGCCAAAGAGGCAATGCATACGGATTCAAGATATCCAGCCTGAACAAGATTGCTGACACAAAATCCAGTATTGACAAGTAAGTGTGGGATCTTCCGACACTTGGAGAGCCCAGGCGCTCCTGTCAGGGCTGGAAGGTGTACCCCTCTGGCCCTGTACCTCCACAGTGCGGCCGTGTCTGGTTTGCACTTGTCCCTGTCACCCCTGCCCATCCTCTCTCCTAGCCACGGGTGTCGCCTAGTGCCCCCTGGGCCAATTACCCTTCATCCATTTTCAGCCCACAGGGATAGCATCTAGTCCAAGTGTTTTGTTTTTGGGGTTTCCTTAGATAAAATTTTTATTTTAGTATGATACACTAAAGACAGATTCCCTGATTATAAATGTACATCTGATGAATTGTCACAAACCGGGCACATCTGTGAAACTAGTATCCAGGCGGAGAGGTGGACCCTGCCTGCACTGCAGTGGCTGGCTCATGGCCTGGCCCAGGTGCCACCCTCCCAGGAGGACCGTGCTCCCAGGGGAGGGACACAGCCTGACGGCTGGTGACACCGTCTGGAGCTTGTTGGGTTTGTGCACATTGAAGTTCAGAGCTGCATGCACAAATTATGGGTAAATGTCTCTTGGCTGTTGGTATTTAGCTGCTCATCCCAAGACTTATTAAAATGCTGGAAAGTGCATTTCTAGAAAGTGCATTCCTGATGAACAGATCCTTGTTAGAGACACTGAGATGCGAAAACACACCAGGGCCATCGGCACGCAGGGGTGTTGAGAGCATTCAGTCTGGTGTCCCCGAGAGCCGTGTTTCTCGGTGGTTCTCACTGACATCAAAGGAACACGCACAGTTGTTTCCAAGGTAAACTTCTCTGTGCCTGCATTCTTTCTTTTTTAGTGTGGGCTGTTCACTCTAATTATTCCTAACTAACAAGGCTCTTTACTCTGTATTTTCTATAGGGTTTGTGAGGCAGAGTGTCATGGCCACCCAGAAGCCATCCCCTAAGAAATGACATTCAAATTGCAGGGCTGTTCCTCGTTTTTGCGTCGCGTAGACAAAGATGAACAAAGGGCAGCCGTTAGGTTTCCTCACCTTATTTTTAACATAAGCGCTTGGTCTCTTCTGCAGCATACAGCACTTTCACATTGGAGTGTCCCAGCAGCCTGTGAACTGTGCAGGCCGAGCACTGTATCTGTTGTCAGATAAAGAAACCGAGGCAGACACCTTCGGCTTGCCTAAGGTCACGGCAAGCAGGCTCATTGACCTGACAGGTTTTTGAGAAGTGTTTATAAGTGTGTCCACAGCTCTACTCTACAACAAAAAATAGATCTTATTTGGAGGGTGCGGTCAATACCTACAGCATCTTACTCCGTAACAAGAGCAGCCACCTCTTGAGGAAGGATGTTCTCTTCAACGGGGCTTGCAGGCCGTGGGGGGAGGAAAGCCGCACTGCCAGCCAGCCCTGTTCTCCCACTCCCGGTCCTTCTCCCGGACACACACCAGCCTTTGGTGCCCTTCGCCCTCCCCCGCTTTCTGATAACATGACACCTACTACATGATTCTCTGCTTATCAGAGTTACTGCAAAATTTATCAAATCCACAAGCCTTTTCCAAACAAATAAATTAAACACATTTCTCATCTCTTCCTTTTTCCTCTTCTTTCTGCCTGTGAGTGCTGGGTCCCCCAAAGTAGCGCTAGTGTCTTCTGACCTTGTAGGGCCCAGCAGAGCGCCTTGCTTGTTAACAAGCAGCCCCTCAGAGCACGTTCAGTCGAATCTAATCAGACTGCGTCGGAGTGGGACAGGCAGCGTGAAAGGTGCTCCCTCTGCAGCAAGGGCTCGTTTCTGGTAATGACAAGAGGATGATCAGACGTGTGCCTTAGTTGTGTTTTAATTCTTCAAGAATTTATTCAGTATGAGGTGTTATTTGGATAGCAAACATACCTGGAAGCTCTGATCTGGTTTTAAGTCTTTCTACACTAAGAAACGTACATGTGGTAATTTAAAATTAATTTCTCTAAATAACAGAGCATTTCTCCGAAATACGAAGAAACGTGGCATTTCTCTTTCTCCAATGGTGGTTGGGATTTCACTCCCCCGGGCCACTTCTCATGTAGCAGTCACATGGGCAGACGCGTAGGTTCTGTGGACGGCAAAATTGACGTGCGGGGACACAGCCCAACATCTGCAGAAGTGCCTGGGGTTTCTGACTGTTCTCCAGTTACTGAGAGCCAAGAAAACAAGGGAATTTTTTTTTTTACCTGTGAGCCAGTTGACTCAGAGGAATAGGATTACATTGACTCTCTTAAGCTAAAGGGCAACCAGAAGTGGTTTTCATTGTTATGGGAAAGAAAATTGTGTGACAACTCTGCCACTTTAGCTGGAGGCGGGTGGGACTGTTGTGATTGAGCATTGTGAATCAGCAGACTACCTAAAAATCAAGGAAATGTTTTAAAAGAAATGCATTGTGTCCTCCTGATTCTGCTCATTTTCAGTAAGACTGGGAGTTCTTGGTCCCAGCTGCCATTGGGTTGGCCAAAAAGTCCATTTAGTTTTTTCTGTAAAGTAAAAGACACAGTTTTGCATTTTCACCAATAACTTTATTGCTTTAGACATTCTGAATATGTCAGCTATCTCCCACATGGTATAACGTTAATTCTCTTTTTTAAAAATTCAATTTTTATTGTATTTTTCCCCATTACCATTTATATTGTTCTCAGTGTCTCAATTTGATCGCCATTGACTCCAACGGGTCTCCCTGACTGTGAGCATCACCCAGGGCGAAGTCTTCAGCACGAAACTTCGCAAACCACTTCTGACACGTTCAGTCAGTCACAGCGGCCTCTCTTTACGCTGCACAAATCTTTTGTGTTGCAGTTGCATTTTTTTACCTTTCGTATTTTCTTCCATCCCCAATATTAAAATGGCTACACAAAAAACCACCAATTTTGATAAGTTTTTTTGAAATGCTTGCTGATACGATATCAATCTAAGAAAGTTGTTTTGAATGAAGTTAAAGACAACTAAGTGCTATTAGAGCCATCCTTCAGGAAAACACAAACAAACTTCTTGGCCAACCCAACAGAATCACTGGAGAGTTTTTAAAAATACCCATGCCCGGCCCCACCTCATTCCAACTAAGTGAATCTTCGTTTGGCCCAGGCGTCTGGGATCCAGGTGATTATCACGTGGGAGTCAGGACTAGGGGACCAGACTACCGTAGCTCTGCCTGGTAGACAGCGTTATCAGATGCCTGCCTTATCAACCCAAGGCGCTCAGCGCCTTAGGGCTGTCGCCACCGAAGAGGGAGGTGGGTTACGCAGTTAGGAGCCGAAGTGTTGCTAAAATTAGGAAGTGGGTTCTTGGCCACCAGGATACTATATCCATGATGGCACAATCCTGGCCCCCTTCCAGGCCCAGCCCTGAAATACGGAGCTTTCTAACTCTGACTACCCTTTGCTGCAACAGCAGAACAAATGAGTCAGAGAGGAAAAGCGCTATCATAGAGATGGAAGAAACCTTAAATGAGAATTATCACTAATTGTCATCAGGGAGTTGCTGCTGTGTACTTTCTAGGCTTGTGGTTAGCTGTCCTCATTAGCGGGTTAAACACCCCCCAGTCTGCACCCCACCCCGTCATTATGCCCTTACGGGGCTCACCTCTCCTGGGGTGGGTGCACTGGGAAGGACCGGCCCACTGGCGACAGTTCAGATTCATTCTTGTCACCCATCACGGTACCCAGATCGTGAAGGGCGTTCATTATGGGCCAAAGGAGTCATTCCTGTCCCCTGCCCTTTCCGTGTAGAAGACGTATGCTTCCTTTTGAAATATATTCACATAAGTTTCATGTCTGCTCTCCCTATGTCCCCTTCTCTTGAGAATCCTTGCCTCATCAGAACCTGCAAAGTTTGAAATAGCGCAGGAATGTAGCATTCTTGTGGCTCGTCCACTTGAATATACAGATCATATGCAGATACTAACCATGGTCAATATTCTTTAATTATAGGAACATTACACTTTTGCACTATCTCATAACTATTGTGGAAAATAAATACCCGAAGGTTCTCAATCTAAACGAAGAGCTGCGGGACATTCCTCAAGCAGCAAAAGTAAAGTAAGTACTTCCAGTGAATTTTTCTAGTTTTTTATGTCTCTTGGACTGTGCTTCAGCCACTGAGGGAGTTAGTTAGCTTTGCCCGAACAGGGTTCTTCTGTCTGCATTCCCCTGAATACTAGCGTATGAAATAAAGTTTGAATCTTATCCAAACCATTCAAATGTGGTTGGTGGTTTTGAATACACGTGTGTGTTCTAGCTCCTTTGGAATACTCCTGCATGCAGTGTTTAACTTCCACAAGACTAAACTTATGAGTTTAGTCAGAGTATGTATTGAGTTAAAGAATGTGGTTTCACTAGTACTTTTCAAAGGCAGTTCCATTAAAATACAGGTAGCGAAATGAGGGTAGACGGGCAAGCAAATAGAAGACCTGAGTGTCAGGGCTTACATAGTTTTCACGTGTGCACACTCCCAGAAACCAAGGCAACCTTTTAATGGAAAGCAGTCTCTATGCAAATGAAGGCACTAAACATAAAACATGGAAAGTTGCCAGCCTTTTACCACAAACTTCACACCACTCTTCAGAGACTGAGGAGCAGGCAGTTTTCCTCGCTGTTGTCTCCCCTCCTCCTTTTGGCCTTCAAAAAAAATGTGTTTAACTGCGTCTTTCTGCAGTCAGTTTGAAAAGCGTGGTAAGCAGACTAACTTTTTCTCTCTGTGGAGGCTGGTAGAAATGTACCATGTAAGACATGAAGGTGAAATGTTAAAGTAAATGAAGTGTTGGTGAATTTGTTTACACGTGAGTTATCTGTGAGAATGAAGCTATAGTCTTTCATTTAAAAGTCATCAAGTAGAAAGCATTGTGGAAGAAACCCAGGAAGCTTTCTCGGTTTTTTTGTAACAGCAAAAACAATGCAAACTAGTTAATACAACCTTAAGAAAAATCATTGTTGATTGGAATTTAAGCCATCACCTCGCACTTCGCACATCACCCGCGCGTTGGTGCGTAGCCACGCGCAGTGATCACGAGGAGCACGGCGGGAACGTGCCTGTGGACGAGCTCGTGTCCTGCCGGCTCAGAGGGAGCCACGCGTGGCAAGAAACTCATTTTCACAGAGGAATTTGCTGATGCGAGGTCTCTGAGATTAAAACATGAAATACTTTTGTGCAGATGGGAAGATATTTGTATTCTGTTGTTTTCAACCTATAAATTATACCTGCTGGCTGTGGAAAATAAAAACCATAATTCCACAAGTTTAAAATAATGTTGTCTTTCTATGAGATCTGAACATTGAAGGGAACTTTCAACATTTAAAATGTATTGAGTATGCATAAGGCACACGTCGGTTACTAAAATGTTGCCGTTTGCAACAGCATGACCGAGCTGGACAAAGAAATAAGCACCCTGAGAAGTGGCCTGAAAGCAGTAGAGACGGTGAGTACCTGTTTCTTGTTCTAATTCCCAGGCTCGTCGCTAAGTCTAGTGCTGGTGGTATCAGCAGATGAGTGGCTGGTTGCCTTGGCATGTGGTGTGTCCGGATCAACGTCTGTTGATTTAAGAAAACAGAACAAGTCAGCAACGATGAAGAAGCAGAGGCAGGTTGTGTTTAGCCAGGCAACTCCGGAAGTCGGGGGAGGTCACACGGGAACTGGGGAGCTGGACCTAGAGTTGCACCAGTTCCCTGCCTGCAAGGCAGGACTCACTGAAGTGGGTTGGGCTGGGTCATCTTCAAGGATCCTCTCTGTGTCCACGTTCTATTACTGAACGATGTTTGCTCTCTCCGTAATGGAACTTCTCTGTTGTCTTTGAGTCAGCCCCGTGGGGAGTATTTATTGAGCAGGCACTAGGGTGTACTGTCCCTTCTCAAGGCGAGGGGTCGTGATGATTCAGAATCCTTGCCTCCAAGTGTTGCCACAGCCAAGAGCAGTCAGGCCTGAGGACATTCACGTGAGATCAGTTTGACCGCATCCAGATAAGCACAGCGATTACGAAGGTGCCTTCCGGAAGAAGGGTGGATTTAGGGTAGTCTGAGCCTTGTGGAATGCCTGGCATGTATTGGAGGAAACTTCTCATCTGGAGGAGAAGAACTTGGAGCTGTGCTGAGTTGGGTAAACTTAGGCGCATAGGAGGGAGGTTGTCCCAGGTACACAGGCAACCTGGCCCAGGCCTCAGCAGAAGGCAGGCAGGTCAGGCTGCTGCAGACAGAGGCGTCCGCGGAATGGACTGCGGCTGGGATGGCGCCGTGCCACCGGGGTACTGCACAAATGCAGCCGTCCGTGAGGAGGCAGGTCCAGGGAAGAGAAACCTCGCTCGGGAGAGTGGACATCACTCTGTCTGGCACTTGGTGAAGGAGACTGATTTCACTGACAGCTTGTAAAGGCCCCCTTCCCTTAAATATTTTTCAAAACTATGCCATAGAAAGAAGCTGACTTCATTAAAAGACATACCTCTAATAAAGTTTAATTATATTGTCTAACCAATCTTTTCTGTTTGTTTTTAATAAATTAAGGAGACGTAATATTTTCTTTATTCCCTGGGGGGAGGTGGGCTATTTAAAAAGAAAAGCAGATGAACTGATTGAGTGAACTCTTTCCTCCCAGCCCCAGTGGGCCGAGAGACTGAGTGAGTACGTAGGATGTCCTCTGCTTTCAGGGCCAAACTGGACAAGGGCAGTTCGGGACAGGGCTTGTTTTATTTCCTCCCAGTAGAAGGCTTTTTGAGGCGGGCAGTTATGACGGCCCAGAGGCCTGATCATGGATGCTCTGACCCTTGCATCTGAGCTGTGAGCTACATCACAGCCAGGCATGGGGTGCAGGGCCAGGGAAGTTTTATGTTTGAAGTTTAGTGAAGGTAGTTTTGCTGAAGTCTCTCCAGCACCTGGGTCATGTACACTGCCCCACGCTCTTCATAGGAAAGAGGCTACAGAAGCCCACCCCCTCCCCCAGCAGCTTAAATGTCAAGATGCATCATGGAAAAGAAATACCAGGAGGCAGCCATTGGCCTGTCTATATATCCATGTATCCTAATAGTGATTTGCACAAACTGATTATGTTGTTTGGAGATATCAAACATGGAATTCTTACGAAATTATACATTAATGAAACACATTAAGATTCCTTTCACATTTGCAACACACACACACACACACACACACACACACACACACACACAGCTCAGTTTCCAGGCTGAAGTACTGGAATTGCGGCCATATTTTCCAATCAGAGCAAGCTCTATAAATTATGAGTTTCCGTTCCTATTATTTCATTTGATTCTCACAGTGATGGAGATATTGCCCTCTTTTTACAAGTGAAGAAACTGAGGCCCAGGCCACTTGTCATGGACCAAGTCAGGGGTGGAGCTGAGTCGGAGCCCATAGCCTGTGTGGGAGGGTAACCTCGACACGCCTGCTTGTCAGTTCATCTGCCAAAGCAGGTGGAGGAGAAAACAGACCCAGAGTACAGGTCCAGATCAGGCCAGCTGGGATACAGCGTAGTTGTTACTGAGACACTGGAGTCAAGCAGACGTGAGTTCAAATTCTGACCCTACCACATGTCAGTTACTTGCACAAGGATTTCAAACCCTCTAAACCTCCATTTCTGTGCCTCTGCTGTGGAGATCATAATGCCTCACCACAGAGGTGTCGTGGGGTTAAATAAGAAAGTTATCTGGCAGTGGCTGAAACTAATTATTAAAATTAAATTTGAATTTGAATATCTGTGTGTTCACTACCATGGTAATGGGGAATCTGGATAACGAACAAGGCACTGGTACTCCTTACCTGCCTGTTCACAAAAACCAAATGGTGTGGACAAGAAAAAACCCGGTAGCTGATTACGGTGCCAAACACTGTAGCCGAAATCCTGCTGATCCAGACAGCGTGGTGTGGGAAGTAAGGAGACTTGGGACACAGGGAAAGAAGAAAATGGAATCAAGAAACCAGAATTCTTGTTTAACTTATATTAACTTTATCCAAATACAGTCTGCTTACCTTTAGGCCAGTATATGAAATCACACTGACAAAGTACTCAGACGATTAGTGGAATGGCTGTTTGCATATGTGTGGGTGTCCCTGGGCCTGGCCCTGGTATGGTGGGCAGGAGAGCAGGTGGAGCTGGAGCATCGCACGCAGTTTCAGAGCAGGTTTCCAGCATTAAATTTGAGGCATAGAGAAAACCGGGGAAGGCATGCCTGCGTTCAGAGCCGATGTTGACGCGCTCTATTTCCTGTGTTTCAGGAGCTGGAATATCAGAAGTCTCAGCCCCCGCAGCCCGGAGATAAGTTTGTGTCTGTCGTCAGCCAGTTTATCACGGTTGCCAGCTTCAGCTTCTCTGATGTTGAAGATCTTCTGGCAGAAGCCAAAGACCTGGTAAAGTTCCCCTTGCACACAGCGTGTTGTTCGATAGGGCTGGTGCTTTCAGATATTACACTATAAGTCTGTTTTCATTTCTAGGCCGGGATCAGTTGAAACACAGCCTTTTTGTCTGATTGGCCTATGTTGCCTTTAGGTCAGCAAGACCGTGAAATGTCTGAACGGTGTGAAGCTAGTAAATAAGCCAAGACAGTTTTCTCTTGGTTAGTAGTGGATTGAAGTACTCACCCCTGGAAACTGGAAAAGAATAGACAATGAAAACCAAAGTCGGGATGAAACGTGAGGTCAGGCGGGACCCAGGTCCCGTCTGTGCACAGCACCTGTGAATAACATGCTCTCCTGAGATGCAGGCTCGGGAGGGCAGGACACTTCCTCTGGAAACGGATGGCAGAACTCATTAAACGAAATGCCTCTTGATCCTCAGCCTTGTTGCAAGAGAAATATTTTTAAGATATTTCTTTGCTATTTCAAAATTTTGTTTTCCTCCAGAGGAAAAGTTCTTGTAGGGTAATTCCCAAGACCTTTAAATCCTCCTGCTCCACCCCCATCACTGTCTCTTTCTCTCTCCTTATTTCCTCGTCCAAAACAGACACACATTCGTAGGCCTGCATTCTCTCCCACCCTTTCTCGTTGTGTATACGTGATAGTAAGCCCCTGCCACAACCTACTGAGTACTTACTCAGTTGCCACAGTTTTGGCTTTAACCTGAATCCCTTCTTTGCAACTTGAGTAATGGATGACATTTTTCTGTAGTCACATGTTCAATTATAAACTTGGATGCTTGTTTATGTAAGCGTATACACATATTGGTTAAAATTCAGAAGTACACTGTGTTAAGATACATTAGACAGTCTCAACATTAAGCCCCACTTCCAACATTATTCAATAAATGGAAAGACCACATATGTTCACATGGCTACGGTCAGAGGCCCAGCCTCTGGTGTGCCTGCAGTGAGCCGGCTGTGCCAGCCCCTCTGCAGGGTGGCCCTCTCTGTGTCTCATGTGTGCCTCACCACTCTGGGGTACACTCTGTAAAGGAGGGGGACGCCCCCCAGCCCCACCCCAAATTGGGCAATGTAATACCTACTTCATTAAGGGCTCAAACATTTTTATTAGAAGCAACTGGATAGTTAATATTTGATTTAAACACACACTCAAAGTCTATTTTTTCCCCTTTATTTGAGCGTGGGAACTTTACTCTGGAACTAGTTTTCTTCAGATTTCTAAGGCAAAAATATACATGACTTCATCATCACTAGAATTCCTAGATAAAAAGATCATTCGGGATGGCTTGAAGTGCATGAACTTGAATGTTTTAGAAACACAATTGTAGGCTGTCTGTTGCCATTTTGTTCATACCAGGACTTTTAGAAATTAGCTTATAAAACCATGGAAGAAGCTAGAGCGCCGTATGTGGTGTGTGAAGAATGCTATGCTTTTTCCTCATGAGCTCTGGTTGCTAATAGAATATTTCCAAATAAGTAAAGCATTGAGAGTAACTCCTCAGTGAAGGAAAAGAGGGTCAAAGAATCTTCTTATTATAAATTTAAAGATATGAAATAGTTATAAAATGTCATATATACACACACACAACATGATCGACAGTTGTTTATTTAAGAATAAATATGGAGGGGAATTGAAGGAAGGTAGTCCGAAGGTACAGACGTCCAATGAGATACGTGGGTCTTGGGGATGGCAATGCTGTTAGCCTGCCGTGTGCAGTGTCCGACGGTGTTGAGGGAGTCGGCCTAAGAGTTTTATTGCAAGGAAGAGCAGTTTTCCCTTCCCTTTGATACCTATGTGGCATGACGGATGTTAACTGAACTATTGTAGCATTATTTCACAGTGTATATAAGTAATTATGTTGTGTGTCTTAAACTTACCCAGTGCTGTCTGCAGTTATATCTCAATAAAACTGGAGGGGGAGTGAAGGTGAAAGAGAGTAGATATTGAAAACATTTCCTTTAGGCAGACAGTGTCACTGAAATATCAGAAAAACTTAGTATCATAAAGGCGAGTAATGCAAGAGAATGAAAACCAGTTAGAAATTCTTGTGCTAGGGGACGGTGGGGACTTCATGGTCTAAATACGAAAAAAAGTTAAAGACCCGGAAAACTTTAAGTAGTTAATCAGGCATAGGGATGAGTATTTATTTGACTTTGAAGCTAGAAACACCATCCTTAGTAGCTTAGGAGTAATAGCCTTAGATCCTTGCAGAAGGAAGACAATTCTAACAAACAGTGTGACCGGCACTGAACCTTGTTTGGGTAGTCATAATGATGCTACGACTCCTGAAAGCATGCCGTCTCAAGGTGTGAAGGTGACCACCAGGAGAACTAAAATTAGAAACAGTTAAAACTAAAAAGACTGAGAATATTATTTCGTTTCCATATATATAAACATAATTTCTTATATATCTTCCTTAATAATCAGTTATTGTTTTCTAACTAAGGCCCCGGAAATATCATAATAATGCTATAGCATTACTTATGATTAGAAAGAGCATCTAAGAAGCACTGGATCCCATTTGCTTTTGATATTAACCATATGGCACCAATAAATGATATTAAACTACTTCAAAGGAAAGTTAAAAGTACAAGTTTCCCTTCCCCTGCTGCGTTTGCTATTAGTTTTATGTCTTGAGTGCTCTGCCCTATGATATTTCCCCTTGTTTTTACTACTGTTTAGTCAATAAAAAGTCACAGGAGGTAATAGTAGACGTTAAGCCGAAATGAGGCGGACAAAAATAAATGGTTTCAAAAGTCGAGGAGTATTAAATTTATTTTACTTTAGAAATGGCTGATAGACGTGTCTGGCAGCCAAAGATAAATACAGGCTCACTAAAATCCAGCAAGTGAAATTTGACTCAATTTGAGCTTGAGTCCTAGAGGGATTTGTATTTGATCCTGGAACTCTCTTGGAACTCGAAACTTCTTAAAACCTCTTTTCTTTTTTTTTTTTTTTTCCAGTTTACTAAAGCAGTGAAACACTTCGGGGAAGAGGCTGGCAAAATACAGCCGGATGAGTTCTTCGGCATTTTCGACCAGTTTCTTCAAGCCGTGTCAGACGCCAAACAGGAGAACGAGAACATGAGAAGGAAGAAGGAGGAGGAAGAGCGCCGCGCTCGCCTGGAGGCGCAGGTAAGGAGAGGGCGCCCCGCGGGCCGGCCGCCTCCCGGAAGTCCTGTTGTCGCAGCGCCTCGGTTTTTAAACGGCCCTCCGGTGCGCTGGCCGGAAGCAGGGCGTCACAGCGCTCTCTGGAATGTTGCGGGACGTTTGAATTGGTATAAAGTTTCTCTTGGGCAATTTGGCAGTCTCTGTCCAAAGCCTAAAAAATTATATCCACATCCTTTGATCTGGAACTCCATTTTTTTACAAATTATGCTAAAGAAATTGTCATAAATTTGCACAGAGAGAACAGCAGTCTTTATAATTGCCCTAATCTGGAAACAACCCCAGTGTTTACCAGCCAGACATTAGTTCTAAATGATGTAATAGCTACATAATGGAATATTTCTGCAGCCCTTAGTAGTCGTGTCTTCAAAGGTTATTTGATCATGCAAGGAAGCTTTCAAAATGATTTCTACATGAAATCTTTTTTAAAAAATAAGTGTAAATATAGAAAATAATAGCAGTGTGATACTGCCCCAAAAAGTTCACAGTGGTTATCTGTTGATAGTAAAATTAAGGATGAATTTTTCCCTTTTTATCTGAATTATCTAAATTTTCTATAATGTGTGTGTGCTATTTGGCCTTTAATCATAGTAACTCTTTCATAGTGGGTTCCAGGCAGCCGCAGTAGATAGAGGCTAAGCCTGTGATGTGAGGGGAGGGGCCCAATGAGTATGTGCTTTAGTCTCTGTGCTGTCGAAGAAACCAGCATTTGAGATCTGTTTAGCAGTGATAACTGTCTTGTTCCATCACAGAAATATGAATTGCTTCCATTGCCCTTTCTTTTTTAACTAGAGTATCTTGAGGTTTACCTAGATTCTAGATGGTGGGATCCTAAGCACAAAGTAGTGGCCACTTTTCTTCATCGCTCACTGCTTCCACAGTGAGACCTCATGTCCCAGTCACCCCTCGCTTGTGACACTAAGGGGGCTTAGCAGCTGTAGGGAAACACGGCTCGGTGTGGCTGAAGCATCGCTGCAGTGCACAGAGCGCGTCACCACTGGAAACCAAGTGCAGCCCTTGGACATTTCTGAGAGGGTGCTTTCTGTTTGCAGCTCAAAGAACAACGCGAAAGGGAACGCAAAATGAGGAAAGCGAAAGAGAGCAGCGAGGAAGGCGGAGAGTTCGATGACCTCGTTTCAGCCTTACGCTCAGGAGAAGTGTTTGACAAGGACCTTTCCAAGCTGAAACGGAATCGCAAGCGCATTACCAACCAGGTGACGGACAGCAGCCGAGAGAGACCAGTTACAAAACTTAATTTCTAATTTTCCTTGAATACTTTTCTAGAAAGCTCATTAGCAGCCCGTTGAAGTGACTAGACCTTTTCATTACACTGCCTTGCAAATCCGAACAGTGGCAATTTCTTCTTTCATCTGTGAGTGAATGTGTGAATGTGCGTATGTAAATGTATGTGTATATGTATATTAAAAATGTATATAGAAGTCGGGTGTTGTCCGGAGACCTATCTGTGTGGTTTTTAAAAGCCCGTGTCAATGTTTGTGCTCAGAAACCCTTTCTGTGTGCAGTCCTGTCGAGTGTGGCTCATTTTCTTCCCCGGAACACCACGACTGTTCAGAAGCACAATACTATCTCCTGAAAGGGATGACAGAGACATTCCCTAGAGTAAAAAGAAAAACAAAAGAGAAAAAAGAAAGCTTGAGAAATATTTTATGGTTTCCAAGCTTGTTATACTTTGAAATTATTTTCATCGGTGAAACTGGGGTTGGAAAAATAGAGATTTAAAATGGTTTTTGATAGCCGACTGTGTGATGCGGGTGCATCGCATCAGGAACGGACAGGACCAGCTTAGAATTTCTGACGTTGGTGCGGGGCGCGGTCTGTAGATGCTCGTGGAGGACATCGTGCACACAATCTGAATTATGTAGAATGTCAATCAGAAATTTCTTACATATTTAAAACTTGGACATCAGTTTTTTTTTTTTTTCTAATTTCATCGAGTTCTCTGCCAGGCATCTTGATGATTTGTTTGCATTGCTTTCGAAAAGAACACTATCTAAATGCGATCTGTGCCCTCACGAAAGAATATGATTGCCAGAATGTGCTTGTTGTTCTAATAACATAGATACATGAACTTCAAAAGTAAGATTTCCCACCCAAGACCTAAAAGGAGGACTTCTCTAAAGGGATCAGAATTATTTTTAAAAACTTTTATGGGGTGCCTTCCTTCTTTTTTTTTTTGGTATTATCTATTTTCTGTTTTTTAGGACAAGCTGCATCTTCTGTAAATAGGTCTGGACTCAATGCACAAAATGTCAACACCACCAACAGAGATGCCCAGGCCTATTATCTCTAAGTATGTCTGAAGTGCTTTCCTGTTATATGTTGTCATTTTAAATTGTGTGTCAGTAAAGCTACCTGTAAAACTTCAGTCCAAAAGATAAAGCTCTCAGGGAGAAATGAATAAAAACAATGAACATTAGAAAATAAAATATAGATGCTTACCATTAACCTACCAACTCTTAATATCCTTAAATTATATGATATATAAAAAGGACTGTTACTTTTTTTTTTTTTTTTGGCTTTGCTTTATTTATTTGTAGTGGAGGAGGGGGACTAAGGTTCTCTCTTTTCTTTCCAACAATCCTATTGTGGTTGGGTTTCCTGTGGAAAGAGTAGTTTGTCCTGTTGCACTAGAACCTTATTTACTCACTAAATTGAGGTTTTCAGTCAATTAACAGATATTTATTAAACACCTACTATGTGGCAGGCATAGTAGGGCTACAGTGGTAAGCAAGACAGAGCCCCTGCCCCCAAGGAGCTCACATTCCAATGGGGATATTAGGGGTGAATAGAATACCAATGTGTGCGCTGTACAGGAATCGTGCTATTTAAAAATAATTTGTATAAACTGTAATGCTGAGCACAGATGGCAAGGTCTCTGTGCCACGTGAAAGCTGTGAAATAGTGCTCTAAGAGGTGTCCAGAGCTGTAGTTTTACATTTTCCCCCTCATCGCAAACTTCGTGACTTCCTACATATTATATGGAAGTAAGTGACTCTAGCAAATAAAACAGTCATGAGTACCCAGCAGAGGTTGCGCTCCCCCAGCCCATGCTTACCAAGGCCTGCAAGGACACCGCGTTACAGGCACAGGCCGAGACTTTGGTCGAAGAAGCCTTGGAGAGGAGCAGCGGGATATGCTGATGGAGTTGTCTATTCCTTAACTAAAGTGCCTCTATGTATATTCTTTTCTCTTTATAGCAGGAGAAATTGGGTCTGGCTCACTTTTGGAACTGTACCTTGAACCTGGCTTTGGTTTACAGTGTAAGGGGTAGACAAGCGGAGGGAGAGTCATGTAGAGGAGCAAGCTCGTGTGTCACGCCCCCTGTGCCCTTCCTGAGCGTCCTCAACTTTGATACGGCCGTCCTGGTAGCCTCCTTTGCCATGTCCATTTTTGGTTTCTTTCCCCAAAGGCTGTGGGCAGGTAATTCCATGTGCCATTGTTGAAAAAAAAATCTACTTTTTTAGATTGGTGCTGGTGTAAGTAGCCACTTTTCTCTCTTGGGTGTGTATTTTTCAAGTTGTTTGTTTGTTTGTTTGTTTGTTTGTTTGTTTTTAAATTAATGCCAAAAAGTAAAAACATTATAATTTGCAAACTTAATTATATGTCTTGTATCTTATTAGCTTAGTAGTTTGAACCACTTAGTCTTTAGGTGCAAGACTGTTGTTGTAGTACCAAGAAAGAAATGTTGTATGTGTTATGAAACTGTACATTTTTTTAAATAGCAATATGCAATAAAGAGATGAATTCATTGGGTGTATGTGTATGCTTTCTGTGGGTTATTAAAACAGCATCATCAAATTTCTTTGCACTTCCCACCATCGAATTTAAATATTGTGAATTGTTTACTAAATTAGAAATATGTGCCTATTTTCTAACTCGTACACACCGGACCTGCAAAGGCATAGTTTTCTCCTACGGCAGAATTCAGTGGGTCCACCGGCTGCCATATGCCGCCTCTCTCTGAAACTCTGTCTCTAATTTCTGTATAACTCTGGGAGTTAGTTACACAGTTGCGTGGTGGGGCTGCTGATGGAATTATTCGACGGGGGTGTTGAAAAGACTCTTATCTCTAGACTCAAACCATAGTTCATTTTTAATGTTTTCCTTTTTAAAAATTAATTAATGTACAGTATAGGTCGATATGGAAAGTGTTACCTGTAGAACAAGAAAGGTGTTTTTCATCCTCTGAAAACTGGGGCTTTCTCCTGGTCCCACATCACTTCAGCTGCCTGGCTATCCTCAACCCGTTCTGGAGTCAAGCTGAAAAAAATTGTCCCAGGGGTTGATAGAGGACCCAAGCACTTCTGACCTTCAGAATGGATTCATGATGTCCTTGTAATTACTGACCATCTTGTTTTTCATCTAGTCACTGGATACTGCGCAGTATCCAAAGGCTACTTTGTTCTCTTACACTTGGCTCTCATTCAGGTGGAGGAGAGCCTTCTGTCCCTTTGAACAAATTTCATATTCCACCCCTCGGGCTGAAGGCACCTACCATTGGCTGTGTGTACACTTGAGCATGAAGCTGTGTGCAGAACCACGTAGACCTTGGTGTGTTTGATAGAAATGGGGGGAAACATGAAACTCTCAGATCACTAACTACACATTTATGCCTTTAGTTTGCCCCAAAAAATCGTCACTGGGGAAATGTGCTTCTGTCAAGAGGTGGAGATATTCAGTCCCTCCAGAACTTTGCCCCTTTTCTGCAGTTTAACATGCGTTTATGTGAGGCAAAGGATAATCTTTAGTAAACTCGTTTGGATGCAATTATTCGAAAGACCGTGTTCTGAAATGATCGTTTTTGTGTGTGTGAGATTGTGTTTCCTACCAAGGGGAAAACCTAAATTAAGGACTCCTGAGGTGTATCAGTTGCTTCCTGCCGTTCAGCTCCACAGACGCGAGCTGTGAGAACCCTTGGACAGTGTGCAGAGATTTAGAGTCAGTCAAGGCTCAGGGCTCCTTGCATCGGGTCGTTCCCAGACCATCACTGTGTCGAGTTAGGTGCCCGTTTTCCCGAGGTTCTACATCCCCGTGTCCCCTGCTGATAGGAAGTCTGCTGAGTCTGAAAACCTGTTGAGTTCAGAATTAAGAGATGGCCTAAAATCTGTAAACCCTTCATCTTAAAGAGAGTTTAGAATCCTAGAGGAAGAAGTTTCTTGTTTATAGATTTCTGTGTTTTCCACAGCAAAGCCCAATCAAAATTATTTTTCATCATTCTTGTGGGGAAAACACCAGATCTGACCTTTGGTCTCTTCCCTGGCACACTTTTGTCTGCTGCGGCCATGGCATCAAACAACATGAGCACAGGACTGTACCCTAGGGGGATTGACAAAGGAGATCCCTATTTTTATGAAACTTTAATGTTTTTTATTTTTCATGGGAGAGCAGTTTTGAAGGATAATGTTGCCACGTCATTCCAATAAAGCATCTGTTCTCTCTGCTCCTCTGCCTGTGGTTTCTTTCACTGAGAAGAGGAAGAAAAGAAACAGCTCAGTGTCAGTCCTCAGTATCATCTCCCATTTCATCTTGCACCCACTACAGCCCTGGGGGGACATTTCTGTGACAAAGGGATCTGCAACCCCCCTTGTGAT
>PVKM010021233.1:0-22715 GCA_004027735.1 Carollia perspicillata
GGAGTGTGGGTGGGAGGGGTGTGCAGGGTGGAGGGGAATGAAGGGGGGAAATGGCACAACTGTAATGGCATAATCAATAAAATATATTTTTTTAAAAAGAAACAAGTGAAAAGACAACCCACAGAATAGAAGAAAGTATTTACCAATCATGCACTGATAAGGATCTAGTATTTATACTACACAAAGTACTTCTACAACTCAACAACAAAAAAGACAAACAACCCAATTTAAAAATGGGCAAACAACTTGAATGGATATTTTTCCAAAGAAAATATAGAAAGAGTCAACAAACACATGAAAAGATGCTGAATACTATTAGTCACTGGAGAAATGTAAACCAAAACCAGTCTGAGATACCACGTCACACCCACGGGGGTGGCTGTAACAAAATAAATGGAAAATAACAGGTCTTGGTGAGGCCATAGAGAAATCCGGACCCTTGTGCTCTGTTAGCTGCTGTGCAAAACGGCACGGTATTTCCTCAAAGAGCTGAACACAGAGTTACCAGATGACCCAGCAACCCCACTCCTAGGTGGATGCCCAAGAGAACTGAAAACACATTCAAGGAAAACCTGGCACACAAATGCTCACAGCCACACCTCACGGGAGCTGGAAAGGGGAAGCAACTCAAATGTGCATCATCTGGCGGATGGCTACACAAGACGGGCTCTCTCCATACAGTGGGCTCTTACTCAGCCACAAAAGCCATGTTCCGATGCTCCAACGTGGACGGACCTGGTACACATGGCGCTACGTGAAAGCAGGCAGCCAAGAAAGGGCGTGCGCTGACCCACGACATGAAACGTCCAGAGCAGGCAAGTCCGTAGGGACAGAAAGTAGATTCGTGGTTGCCAGGGGCTGGAGGGAAAATGGGGAGTGACTGCTAATGGGTCAAATGCTTCTCTTTGGGGTGAAGAAAATATTTTGGAATTAGACAGAGGTGGTAGCCGCACAATGCTGGCAATATACAAAATAAATGCCACTGAACTATATATACTTTTAAATGGTTAATGTATGTCACGTGACTTCTACCTCAATAAAAAACATACACCCTGGCCGCATGGCCTAGGTGGTTGGAATGTGATCCCATGCACCAAAAAGCTGTGGGTTCGGTTCCTGGTCAGGGCACATACCTAGGTTTTCAGGTGCAATCCCCAGTCCGGGCATGGAGGGGAGGCAACCTATCAATGTTTCTCTCTCACATCAATGTCTCTCTCTTTCCCTCCCCTTCCTTTCTCTCTAAAATCATTAAATATATCCTTGGGTGAAGATTTTTAAAAAGATACAACACAAATGTACATGCAAATATAAATAAAGTTTGCAGACTGGTGAGATAGAAAGGGTATGGCAGCGAGGGCAACACCTGCAGGGAGCTCTGCAGGGAGCTCTGCACGGAGCGGGTGGAGGGTGGCGGGGCAGCAGGGGCTCAGCAGTCAAGAGCACGGACTAAGTGGAGGGCGATGGCACTGTAGGGGACAGGGAGCTTTGAGCATGGGTTGGGATGCATGAGTGGGTAGAGGGTCCAGGTGGCCACAGGCTGGAGCAGGAACAGGTAGATGGATTCTTCAGAAGGCCCGGCCTTCTCAGCCGCACCCTATGCCAGGACCATCTTGCCCACACTTCTCCAAGAAGCCAGGTCCGGCCCTTGGTGGCTGGATGCAAGACCCTCCTATCTGAGCTGCAAGGCATCTCAGTTCAATCAGGAGGGTCCTGAGCCACACCCAGGCCCATTTCCAGCCTTGGGGAGAAGAGGCCAGGAAGGTTTTCCTGAACCCTGAGACAGGCCAACCACTCAGTAACCCACCCAGCCACCCCTTGAAGTCAAAGGTGACAGGGACAGCTGACCTGCACCAGTCCCAAAAGATGCCAGCACCAGGAAACATTGTCCCCAGCACCACTACTTCCCAAATCAGCCTGAGCCTCCTCGGGGCAGGGATGACTGGGAAGATGAGGAGCAGACCAGCTGTCCCCGCAGACGCCCTGGTGAAAGCACAGGATGTGGGTTCAAAGCCTCCCGCCAGCATCTGCCCCAAACATTCCTTAAGCACTGACCCCCTCACTCTCCATCCAAAACCCTCCTCCCCAAAGCAGGAGCTAAGAAGGATCCAGGCTCCCCATGTGTGGCCCCCTCCCCAACCCTGCACACCACCCGCCCCTGCACAAAGCCACAGTCTCCCTCAGTGTCTCTAGCTCAGTGCTCCAAGGGCCCTAAAAATGCAGGTCTGGCAAAAAGCACCAAGAGCAGAAAAGTTTCCCCAGGTACCTCTCCACTGGGGAGTGTGGAAGCCACCGTCAACGCCCCCACCATCCTCCCTCGCCACAATCCCCGCTGCATAACACAGTGTGGAGTGTGATCTGTGCAGTTCCTAACCTCGCAGTCATAAATACGGCGGCGAGTGCTCTACAGGAGTTTCTCTGCTTTACTAAATATTGGTGCATCCTCCTAAAAAATGTGAATCCTCCTTGGCCTAAACCAACCTCCCCACAGAAATGCCCCTCTGAGGAGGGTTGCAGGGCCCAGCCCAGGACCACCTTCCTTTTCTGCCTAAGGGGGCCACTAGGCTCCTTGTGGCCTACATCTGCCCAGGGCCAGGGTCCTCCTGCAGCCATGGACAGTGCTGGGGTGGGGGTGTGCGGGGGCCAGGTGCCACACAGACCAGCAACAGGTGCACTGAGCCCAAGCAGGCGGCTTGTGGGCCTCCCACCCCCACCATGCTCTGAGTTGACTACGTCTCAGAGAAATCTGAACTTTTCACGTATAAGAGGTAAAAGGAGTAACTCCATTTTAGAAAATACATGTAAGCAAAACACAAACAAAAATCCTCCCCACCCAGCAGTGCCCCCCACCCTCTTTCCACAGGGCACGCACCACTCCGGGGCCAAGCCCGGACAGAAACCGCACACAGTCTGCGTCCAAACTCCACCAGTTCATGCCTCAGACTCCTCCTCCACAAAACAGGGTGACTGACTGCCAGCCACCTCAGGAGGGCCGCAGGAGATGGCAGAGCCCCCCACGTCAGGGCGGCACCTGTGGGGATCACCTGCACATTACCACCGGGTCTCCTCCTCTCCCGTAACTGACAGGCTCCAACCCAGGCCTGAGGCCCCAGTGGCAGATGGACACGGGCAGAAGCCAGGCAGGTTTAAAGGCCTGCCTCTCTCAGCACCCACTGAGAGTGCCCTTCATGGAGAGGTCCAAAGCACCCAGAGCACCCACAGCCTGGGGACAGACGCCCAGAGCCCGTGGCTGGTCCCACAGAAGCCATCTCCCCCACCCCATGCCCCCAAAGGGGACACTAACAACTGGAGGCGTGCCTCATGGCTTCCAGCGGGGCAAGTGCAGTATCTCCAGCCCCAGCCCTCGAAACCAACCAGGAAACAGGAGGGACCTAAGGGCTGAACTGCCCGAAGCCTCTGACCTCTGACCCTGCCCAGTACCTGTCCCTCCCAACGGGGGTCACTGGGACAATGTCAGGATGGGCAGGTCCCTGAGGGTCCATGCCACTCAGGAAGAATCCACAATCTGTGATTTTCAGCAACGCGAAACAAGACTTTAGGGGGAAAAACTTTCTTGGTGCGAGGAACTGCAACCCAGCGAATTCCTGGAACATGGGCCCTTCCGCCTTTCCCAAGTGTGAGAACTAGGCCTGGTACTCCCTGCCAGGAAGCAGGGGCTGAGCTGTGCCAGGGGCCACGCGGTGCTACACCGGCTCTGGAAGCCCCCAGCTTGGCCTTTTCCACCCCCAGCTGCCCTGGTGAAAGCTCAGGACGTGGGTTCAAAGCCTCCGACCAGCATCTGCCCAAAGCATTTCTGAAAGACACTGGGCTAAGACTGAGGGCAAGTAGATCGACTCCCCCAGGGCGGGTGGGTCACAAGCATGAGCTTCAACTCACTGCATGGGGTGGGGGGGAAGGGGGAAGGGGGTGAACGAGGACTGAGGCTGTGGGATGGGGGATTGAGGGATCGTGAGCTGTGGAAGTGGACCATAAGCAGTGGAAACGGACCGGCTTTCCTCAAAAGTTCCGTTTTTATTTTTACGTGAGAAGCTGCCCGTTGGACCCCAGGGCCTTGAGACGTGGGGATGGGGTGGGAGGAGGATAATCTAACGGAGGATGGGGTAGGAGGACCTGTAGGAGGAAGGCTCCCAACGAGCGTCTCCATCGCGCAGCGGGGCCGCGGAGCCCGCCCAGGGCACTTACCGGGGCCGCTCGGCTCGGAGGCTCAGGCGCGCCCGTGGGGAAAGCCCGCCAGGGCCAGGAGCTGTGGCAGCGCGACTGCGGGCTCTCGCATCTCGGGGACCAGCCGGCGGCTGCGGCGGACGGCCCCACCCCGGCACGCGAGCCCGCCCCGCCCCGCCCCGGAGCCGAGGGACCCGGAGGCAGCAGGGGGCGCGCGCGCGCATCCCCTCGCGTCCTGTGATCCTCCCGGTCTGAGTGTGCCTCTGCGGGCTCCCGCCCTGCATCCCTCCGTCCCGGTGGCCTCCACAGGGAACTGTCCGCTCCGGGGTAGGTGGTGCGCTGCGCCTCTCGAGGCCCCGTGCTCTCCTCACATCCTCTGTTCCTCGCCCTCGGTCCCGCGCCCCTTCACCTGCGCCCGAGTAGCTAGAGCACACACCTGCGCGAGACGCAAAAGTGAAGCTCCAGGGTCCCTAGCCGCGGGCCCTTGTGGGCACGAACGGAATAGGTAACAGGAGGTAACGTGTCCGGCCCGCCAGCTCCTAGGGGTTGTCGCGAGAATCAAAAGGTTTTACAAACGGTAATACATAAAATACCCTTAACCCTGAACTTCCCTGCAACCGCAGCTTCGTTTGTGCGGTGTCCCAATCCTGGGTATTTCGGGTCCCACCAGGTGGGTGCGCACGGCGAAGATGCCCCGCTCTGCTAACCCGCACGCTGTTGCTGTGGGCATTGGAAACTCGCGCGGCCGAGCGCACGCTCCTACCCCTCGCGTCTTTTTCCTGGGCCTCCAGCGGTGGGTACCTGCCAACCCCTCGGGCATGCTCCCTCCTCCTCCTCCTCTCTTCCACTGCAGTCCTCAGGCCTCCTCCCCTCTTCTGTCCCGGTGAAGACATGACTTTCACAACCTCCCCACCCCCGCGCAGACCCCGTGTCCTGTCCTGGAGCTCCTAGAACACTCCCAGTGCCTGGCCTCACGTCCTGAGGTCTCTGACCAACGTCTAGGGACCCCAGAGACCTCAGCCCACTCCGGCGCCACAGTCCTCATCGGCCCGCCACGGGGTCACCCAGCCTCTGTTCTCTCCCTGGTCCAGTCCCGCGGTGGTTGGCGGAGGCGGCACCTCAGCACCCGCCACCGTCCTCATCTAAGCCCAACAGACCGACCTCGGATCACTGCAGCCTGTCCTGTGGGGGCTTCCGTGACCCTCCTGCCCCCAGCCAAAGACATCACTCCAGCCCCCTTCCTGGGCTCTGAGGAAAATGCTGCTCCCCCCAGAAGTCCCCACCCCCTTCTCCCCTGGCTTCACTGATGCCCTCTGAATTAGCAATGTGCCTCAGGGCCTTTGCTCTTGCTGTCCCCTCAGGAAAATGCTCTTCTCCAGCTACTCACAGGGCCAGCGTCTTGTCCCTGTGTCCTCAAAGGGAACGCCAAATGGAAGCCCACCATTACCCTTCTCTCCCTGATGTTTTTCATGGCGTGTGCACCCCTGCCGTCACAGCGGGTGTCGTGTCTAACAGGCAGGCTCACCAGGACTGTTCCCCGCGCCTCTCTCTGAGGGAGAGCATGGCGCCTGCTGCAGAGCAGGGGCTGAAAACGTTAGCTGAGTAAATGGTTTTATATTATTTTTTTGACGTGGAACAATGTGCAGCTATAGTGCTGCATGTTTTAAGTAGTTAAAAATCAGTAGTTGTGACTTGATCCAATTTTTGTAAAGCGCATTATACACAGACAAGTCGATTAAATAATTCTGAGGTTACAGGTGAACTTTAGTTTCTTCTTTATACTTTTAAAATTTCTATAATTCCTCAATGTTTTTGCAGGAGCCATGTGCTGCTTTTGTATGTTTTTGGTAGTTTTTGGTAGACTGCACCCTCACATCTCAGGGAACCCCCTACTTTTTGTGCAGACACCAGTCACACCCACCTGCTCCCTCCTTCCCATCAGGGAACTGGCCGCAGCCAGACAGGAGAAGCTGGGCAGCCCAAGGTGCTGAAGAAAACCAGCATCCGCCTCCCCCTCCTTCCCTCATACTGCCCTGGACAGACACAGGCCACTCACCTCGGCCGCCCGCTGCGTTGGTTCTCAAAGCAGAGCCTCAGGCAGTCAATGGGACTGAGCAGAAACAGGTGATCCTCCCCAGAAAGACCTCCTCCCTTGCAGTCCCAGGGCTCCCAGAGAAGCACCCTTTCTGGGAGCCTCTGGGCACCCCACCAGAACAAAGTGGCTCCCACCCTGTAGCATCCAAGGTGGTGTTCCTAAGGGGCTCAGCAGGCACGTCTTCCCTCTGGCAGCTTCCTGTTCACACGGGTGCTGTGCACACACGACAGTTTGCAGTGCATATCCAGGAGTGTCCTATACCTTCCTCATTGTGACTACCCTGTCCCTACTCCCCCCATGAGGGTCCACATGCAGCTAGACACCCCCCAATAGCAGCCTTCTCCTCGGAACCTCCTAGTAGATGCCCCTCCTCTCTCTCTCCACAGTCAGGACCCCCCACTGCGAACCGGCTCTGTGGGCCTGGGTCCTCCAGCTGCCACCAGCGGGGGAGGAGCTTCTCTTTCCTGGGTCAGCTGTCCTCCCAGAGTAACGGGAATGAGTGCTGGGGAAAGGGGAAACCCCCAGGTGCCACGCTGTCTCCTAAATATCCGCATCTCAGGTGGGGCCCTCCGAAGTGAGAACTCGGGGATGTGACAGCCAGCCACATGAGCTGTGACCACTGAAAGCATGGACCTGCAGCACCTGGGGCTCCAGGTACCTCCCCAGACTCTCCATCCTCAGGAGGCCCCAAGACAGAGGTGCAGGAAGGGGCAGGGCCTCTCAGTAGATGACCATTCCGGGAGGCCAGAGCTCTGCTGGCCCAGGGACATTTGAGTCAATGAAATACAATTCAGGGGTTGTTCCTGAACACCAAAGACACTGACAGTGGCTGACTGGCAAATGAGTATAGAGGGTGAGGAGGTGAAATACCCTCAGGGAGTGGGCTGGTCTGACCCTGCCACTCAACTCCACCTCCCAGTGCTCCCACCCCCCAGTGCTCCCATCCTGGTGCCAGCAGCCCAGCCTCCAGTGGCCCTGAAACCCCATGGAGCCCAATCTCTGCCAGGTGGTGCATCTTGAAGGTATGTCTCTGGCCCCACCAGGTGACCATCCTTTGCAGATTGCCCTGCTAGCAGGGAACCAGAACAGATTCCCCACCTGAAGCAGATGGCCAGGGTCTCCCCTAACACAGGGTGCCTAGCAGGGAAGCCACTCCTGGGGTGCAGGATAGCACCCTACTTCCAAGGAATTGGGGATGGGGAACCCACACTTGGAGGAGGGCATAGTCAAAACCCTTCAGGGTTTGCAGGTGCTGTTCCCCATGACTGGAATGCTCTTCCAGGCATATTCTGGCCTGTCCTACTCCTTCAGCTTAGAGGTTCCCTTTTATTGTAGAAGAAGCCACCCATATGCCCTTGACCACCTGGCATTTGGGTTTAAGGTGGGGACAGCGCAGAAACTTTTATTCACCTGGTACCCTGCTATAGCTCTATAGCCCATAGTGGAAGAGGGAGGGAGAGGAAAGGCGGGAGAGAGAGGGGAAGGAAGGAGGGAGAGAAAGGGAGGAGGAGGAAAAGAGATGGGGAGAGAGGTGGGGAGGAGGGGGAGGAAGGGAGGGCCAACTTACTAAATTTCCTGACATATTTACTATGTTTTATTTCCTTTCTTGTACAACCCCCACTCCCAACTGAACAAAGAGTCACTGGCCTGGCTTTCCTTGAACCTGCTGTTGTCCTCCACATCCTCTGGCAGCTCTGCAAATTCTGTCCGGGAGCCTTCCGCAGGGTTCCGTGGGTCAGACCCTCTCAGTCCCACACACACAAGGACAGCTCCCTCCAGGCCGCTGCCCACGCTCCCAGCTCCCTTTGGCCTGTCCCATGTTGGTTTCATTTCTGGAACTCCAGGCTTTCCTCCTGGTTTACTCGCTTTTGCTGGAGCGCACCCTCTAGGGGCTAAAGGAATAGAGGAAGAAAACTTCTTGGAGTCCACCCGTACAGCTGGGGGACGGCTAGACCTGGACTTTCCCTCCACACGCCTGACATTGGCTGCTGCTGGTGCAGCCATCCTGTCCCTGAGCCTCATGTGGACCTGAGCCAGGCCTCACAGGAGGGTTAGGGTCTCCTTGTCCCCTACAGTCCTCAAGGCAACTTTGTCCATGCACGGTGGTGGACACCAGTACACCCTTCCTTCCAAACCAAGTCTTACCTGTTCTGGAAAATGACCTCCCCGCTTTTGTTTTGAAATTTTCTTCCCTATACTCTTCTCTGTTCTTTCATTTTTTTCTCCACTAGATGTTGTTTTTTAATTTAGAGGGAGGGGAAGGGAAGGAGAGAGGGAGAGAAACATCAATGTGTGGTTTCCTCTTACATGCCCCCTACTGGGACCTGGCCCACAACCCAGATATGTGTCCTGACTGGGAATTGAACCCGTGACCCTTTGGTTCGCAGGCCAGCGCTCAGTCCAGTGAGCCACACCAGCCAGGGCTAATTCTCATTCTGCATTATTTCTTATAGGATTGGTTCATTTTTTAATGGATGTAGTGTCTTCAGTCATCTGAGATGCTGGCTGAAGACTGTAGGACTCTAAACACTTCTTCTGGTGCCTTTTACACATGTCAGGTGAACTCTACCGGGCTTTATACGGGAGGGCAGCACTGCTCTGCATAGGCCGTCTGAGTGGTGGGCTTGCTGGATGGTATCGCAGTACATGTTCTCGGGATGGTGGTTTCTCAGACCTCTCGCCTGGGGGTGGGGGGCTTGTCCTGTGGGAAGACCCCAGGACTCCCTCAGCCCCTCCTTTCCCACCCTTGGCTGCCACCATCCTTCTGAGCCTTCCCAGGTTCTGCAGAGACTGGCACCTTCTCCCTTCTCCCCTGAATTGTCCTTCCTGGGATTTGGGGACAGGTGTCTCCTGATGTCTTCAGAGGCTGAAGCTTTGTTTCCCGCTCTGGTTCTTTGCATTGTTGAGGCAATGTCAAGAGGAACTTTGCCATCTTAAAATATTCCTGCATTGTGGGAAGCTAGTGGGACCTATTTAAAACACCCCTGCTGGCCTGGGTGTCATCTGGTGGGAAGAGCTGGCCGGTTGGATGTGCCCTCTGCATTCCCCACCTCCCAGTGCAAACAGGGCAGGGTCAAAACCCCAGCCCAACCACTGCTGATCATGTAACCTCAGCCAAATTACACGCCCTCTCTGGGTCTCTACTTCACTATCTACAAAAAAAGTAAGTACAGACCAATGGATCAGAATAGAGAGCCCAGAAATAAACCCTCACATGTGTGGTCGATGACATCTGACAAGGGTGTCAGAGCATGCAATGAGAAAAGAACAGTTTTTCCAAGAAATGGTGCTGGGACAACAGGGTCTCCATAAGCAGAGAGTGAAGTTGGACCCTTACCTCACACCAAATACAAATATGAACTCAAAATGCATCAAAGATCTAAACATAAAAGATAAAACTCATAGAAGAAAAGGTAGTGGGAAAGCTTCGTGACATTGATTCAGCATCGCTATCCTACAGAATGACACCCGAAACATAGGCAAAGAAGGGAAAAAAGTACATCAAAATTTAAAACTTTTGTGCACAAAGGACACTAATGATAGAATGAAAACACAACCTATCATAGAACATAATTGCAAATCATACATCTGATAAGGGATTAACCTCCAGAATATATACAGAGCTCCTACAACTCAAAGGTAAAAAGACAACCAATTAAAAAATGGACAAAGGACTTGAATAGACATCTTTCCAAAGAGTACATACAAATGGCCAATAAGCACATGGAAAGATGCTCAACACCACTGATCGTTAGGAGAATGCAAATCAAACCACAATGAGATAATGCTTCACACCCATTAGAAAGGCTATTTTTTTTAAAGTGATGTGGAGAAGTTGGAAGCCTGTGCACTGTTGGTAGAAATGTAAGATGGTACAATCGCAGTAGGAGACAGTATGGAGGTTCCTCAAAAAATTAAACATAGAATTACCATATAATCTACCACTTCTGGGTATAGAACCAAAAGAATTGAAAGATATGTTTCCACACCCATGTTCATAGCAGCTATTCGCAATGGCCAAAAGGCGGAAACAAACCAAGTGTCTATTGATAAGTGGATGGAAGCAAAATGTGGTACATGTGTACAATGCAATATTGTTCAGTCTTTAAAAGCAAGGAAATTCTGACACATGCCACAACATGGATCAACCTTGAAGATATGATTCTGAGATTAGCCCATCACAAAAAGACAAATACTGTGCTACCACTTCTATGAGGTCCCTAGAGTCATCAAATACCAAGAGATAGAGAGCAGATGGTAGGTGCCAGGGCTGGGGAGTTAGTGTTGTGTGGAGGCAGAGTTTCATTTTGGGAACATGGGAAAGTTCTGCAGATGATGGAGGTGACCGCTGCACAGCGTTAATGTGCTTAATGCCAACGAACACTTAAAAATAGTTAAAATGGTAAATTTGATGTTCTATGTATTTCACCTCACACGCACACAACAGGTAAGAATCCCATCTTGAAGGTGTGTAGGTCCCACTCTTGGAGGCAGACATGGGCTGGCTTCCTGGAGCCTCTACTCTATGGGGTCAGACATTGGTGCACATTCACACTCATGAGCACACACACTCACACACTCAGGCACACACGAGCATTCACACTTACATGTGCATGCATGATTAAGTCCACAATGCACTGAAGTGCTAGAGAGGCAGCAGGCCCATCTCTGTCGGGCAGGGTGAGGGTCTAGGTACCAGGTGGGCACACACTGCCCAGCTTCTCAGGTCCCCGTCTCCCAGGGCAGCCCAGCAGCCCAACTGCATGGGCACCTTGGTCCAAGGGGACAGGAGGAGGGCCCAGTGGGGACTCCATGGGGACTGACTCAGTCACACAACAGAAAGATCTGCCCTCTGCTCCACTGCCCTCCTCAGGTGAAGGGTAACAGACCCCATCTCTGGCAGCCTGACCTCTGGTGGTGACACCCCCTCTCTGTCCCGACCCCCGCCTGCTCTCCTCCTTGGCCAGACTCATCCAGCCTGGGATAGGGGCCTCTCCCGGATGGCAACAGTGACTTCAGGGGTGTCTGCAGAGGAGGCCAAGGTCAGATGTCCCGATTGTTCTGGGATTATGGTCCTTTTCACCAACAACTGGACGAGAACTCCAGGGGTCTTGAGGTTTTTCATTTCTCCACAAGTCAGATTAGGAGCTGGGCCAATACATTGTTCAAATGGCAAGAGAGGGAGTCACGATAGCACGTGACTGGGAGCAGTGACCAGGGATGTGGAACAGGGGATCGGGGACAGATAGGGGACTTGGGACTGAGGATGGGAGACAGGGGTGGGAGTGGAGGATGAGGGACTGGAAACGGGGGACAGAGGACTATGGATGGGGGACAGGGGAGGAGTTGTGGGGAAGGAAAGATGGGGGTGGAGGACTGGGAGGAGTAATGGGGGACAAAGGAAGGGAAATGGGACAGGGACAGGGTACAGTGGTGGCCTTTGCAGCTTGACTGGCTTAATCTCCTGGTGACCTTGCCAGGCCAGGCCAGCTGCCCAGCAGCGCTTCTGTTCGTCCCAAAGACCCAACTCCAGGTGGACCTGATGCAGCATGAGCTGAGCAACTTGGTAAATGAAAAGCTTCCAGCCAGTGTTTCCACAGCTTTCTAGTGGCCTTGTTGCCTCCCCACCACTTTGAGCCCCACTGTCCCTGGTTTCTGGGTAGCAGCTGTGAATTCCATGCTGGCAGGTCAGAATGAGGCGGCTGGTGTCCCTGAGGTGTGATGCACTGCCCCCGTGTGGCCACTATTTGTGGGCTGCGTTTGGAGCCCCTTACCTTCCTGCCTTCCTGCCAGGGCAGCCTGGTGGCTCAGGAGGGCTTGCTTACCACCCTTCAGGTAGCCCTGCCCTGCAGCAAGGTCCTCTCGACCCCCAAATCTCACCGGCCTCTCTGGCATTCCAGTGAGCAGAGTTGGCTCCCCCCACCACAGCCCTCAAGAGGCTGCCAAACTGTCCCCACATTCAGCACCCCCCAACTCCTCACGGTGTCTCCACTGGCCAAAACCCTTGACTCCCACTGAGAGGATTTGTACCACACACCTGAATATCTGTACCAGACACTGAGAGCATCTGTACCACAAGCCTGAGCATATCCATATCTTACCTGACAGTATTACCACACATCTGAGGAACTCTATACCTTACCTGAGTATCTCACCACACACCTGTACCTTATCCGAATGTGCGCCACATACCTGAGCACCTCTGTACCATACCTGAGTATCTGTCCCACACACCGGAGCACACCTGTACTTACCTGAATCCGCACCGCACCTGCACACATCTGTGTATTAAAAAATATCTGCAGCACACGCCTGTGAGCCGATGAGAAGCCCATACTATGATCAACAGGAACAGCTCTCCCTGCTAATGAGGATGAGGCCTTAACCCGTCTAAAATCCGACCTTTTCTTTCCAAGTGTCTGGCTCACCTTCCCTACATCCGGAAAGCAGAGCTAATCATTATTCACACATCACATCCCCTCCCTGTGGTTGATACAGTGAGAGAGAGCAGGCCTCTTTCGGCACCCAGTCTGACACTCAGTGATCCCTGGAGATTTAATACTGTGCATTTGTGGGAAGGTTCCTCACTAGGGCCTTGAACCACCATCGCTGAGACCAGCTTCCCAGGGTTCCAGACTGATTTCAGGGCCCAAGGGGCTTTAGGTACAACGCAGGCAGGATACAGCATCCAGTGGACAGGGAAAGCCAGCATCTGCAGGAAGGGGCACAGAACGAGGCTGGATGAGTGGCGATGCCTGCTGCCCTTGCTCTAAGCTTGGGGTCTTCACAGGCTTGAGATCAAGGGAGAAATGGGAGTGGTGTCTCCATAGGCACTGCTAGTAGCCACGGTGTGTGGCCCCAGAATGAGGACAGGGAGGCAGCAGAGGTTACCTGGTGCAGGCGGTGTGGGTGTGGGACTCAGATGGAAGACGTGGAGTCCAATGTGTCCATGCGGACCCAGGGAGAAGCCACCTGAGCACCTGGATGTGTGGGACTCACGAAGTCGATTCCTGGACCTGAAGGCTGCTTGTAGTTGCAAATTTAGGGTTTGGGGTCAGGAGACTGACCTCAGTAGAACTTGGGGTCCTGTGCTGGTGCTGTCATAATTGTGTCAACATCTAGAGGAACCTGACATGCACAGGAGTGGAAATCCTCAGAACCTAGCCCCCCTCCACCGGTTCTGGTTTGGGGAAGCACTTAAAGGAGGGGCATAAACAGCTTAAGGTGATCCCTCGTGTGACCGACACCTCACTTCTGTTTGGAAACTGTAGCAGACCATCACAGGGTTCAGAGTGCATGACAAAACCCACCTCTGAACTACTCTGGGATTTGTATGCCCAAAGTAGTCCTCTGAAATTTAAACGAACTCCTAGAACAGGACGGATGGGATCGAAACATTTCTGTAAGCGAGTTGTGTGGACACCTCTAGGTGTCCAAACCCCTCAAAGCTTCCTCGCGAGCACGTCAGAGATGGACCAGGACAAGGGGCACATTGCTTTATTGTTTATGTCGCATATTCAAATACAATAAACCCCTTTATTAAAAAGTAAGGCACATGAAAAGCCTTCTGTGCAAGTTTTGTATAATTTTAAAATTCCTATTGGCTAATAAAAGTTTTCCCACTGTAGAATCAGAGCTACATAGAAAAGCACATGATATATGTTTACATGCAGAATACTTGAACCGTTATTATACCTTACCTCATGGCACAAACAGTCCCAAATCAAATGCCTGTGTGTGAATGACAGTATGACTATTGTTACAACTGCAAAAATGTTAATCAGCTTATCCACATATGTACAGTTGGGTCCCCAAAATATGAATTATATAAAATCTAAAGGAAGAACAGCAGCTACTGCATCCATGCTCCGTTTTGTTAAATGTAAGAGATTTGGCATTTTCAGTCTTTTTTCCCACTAGTCACGTTGCTATTTGTAAAAGGCCAGTGTTATACGATGCTGAAGACCATGGAGAGATACTGTTCATATGACACCTGAATCCAGCCATCCTGGTCTGTATCATAGCGTCTGAATATGTCTGTCAACCTCTGGGGGAAAAAAAACACAGGCAGTTAGATCTTGGTATTAAAGAGAAGGAATAAAATGAATTTGGCAGAAAGACGTTCGGAAGCCCAGTTCGGAAGCATTCGTGTCTCCACACCCCGAGACAAAGACCAACGCAGGCAAGCACGAGTGCGGGATTCCTGCCCACTTCCCAAGCCAGGCTGGCCCCAGCAGGTGATGCTCAGCGCCCAGCACGGAAGGGCGAGTCTCCCCGCAGCAGTTCCGGGTCTCTCCTGCCCACCATGTTCTCCTGTCTGCCCATCTCCCGCCCCAAGTCTGACCATTCAAAGGCAGAAAGGAGCTGGTACTCAACAGCAGAACAGTCAGGAAAGGCCCCAGATGACAGAGCTGGCAACCACACTAGGTCCTGAAGAATCATAATGCCAAGAAAAGAAATCAAAGCCTGGGTTCATCATGCCCTTGGTGGCCAGCCAGCTGCCCAGAGCAGGGCCCAGAGAAAGGCTGGAGCCTGACCATGTGGGCTGTGCATGCCCTAGTCTCCCCGGGGCTCTACCTGTTGTCCCTCCAGAGCTGGGGCAAGGAAGCGGCTACCACGAACGGGGCCTGACACAGGTGACCATCCCCTCGGAGTCAGCGAGGAGCATTCCAGCATGTGAGCAAAATGACAGAAACCACCAGGAGCACTTAACTCTGGTTTGAAGAAAAATGGGTAATCTTTTTTTGTCTTAATTGTGTTTTTTCAAGATTTCTACAAGGTTTTTAAAGAGATTTTATTTATTTATTTTTAGAGGGGAAGGGAGGGAGAAAGAGAGGGAGAAAAACATCTATGTGAGAGAGAAACATCGATCAGGTGCCTCTCATACACACCCTGACCAGGGACTTAACTTGCAGCCCAGGCATGTGCCCTGCCTGGGAATCGCCTGGAGACCTTTTGCTCTGCAGGACAATGCCCAGCCAAGTGAGCCACACTGGTCAGGGCTCTACAAGTTTTCCTGTTGTTTTGTCAGAAACAATTTTCGGAAAGCCCTTTTCTTTTTGGAAAAGAGCAGATGAAGGAAAACAAACATTTTGAGGGCTTTTTACTTGTGGCCTGCAGCTCTTCTTTTCAATTCCTCACCTCTGTCCAGCATTTAGGGTCATTCTCCAAGTGTGGGCGGGACTAGGAAATGGCAATCAGGCCCCAAGCACAGATTCTGGAGGCCTGCCTGGAGGGAATGGCCGGCCTGTTCTCAGCCTAGGGGGAGCTTCTCAGGGGATTTATCACATTACCTCAACTGCTGAGCATACATGCAGTAACCTTTGCTTAGGCAGAAAAAGAAGGATCATATGTTTACTTATGTAATCATCTCCAATGAAAATCCTAAGCAAATCAGACACATATCCTAATGAGATTTTTACACTGCCCCTTTTTCTAGTGTGTTCAAACACTGCAAACATGTAACTCAACCTCACCAGACCCTGACAGACAGATGAGGTCAAGGTCCCGCATCTCACATATCTGAAGCTTCAGAGTTAACAGGCCTGGATCTGGAGAGACAATGACCTACCAGATTCATTGGAAAGGAAATCAGAAACTTCACTTTTAATGACCCAGCATTTTAACAAGAAAAGAAAATCTGAGGACATTTTTAAAAATCCCAAATTACATTTAGAAACCTCATGCTGTTCACATCTTCAGTGAGTTTTAAAGCTGACAAAAGGAGATGGGTTCTGCTAAAATATTGATGGAAAAAGATTCTCTTTCCGGAAGTGGAATTTGCTTCCACTAATAATGGGGGAGGAGGTTAGAGTGTTATTCTAATTCACTGACCATGAATGAGAACAGTTGAATCTGAGTGATGTGCACATGGGTTCATTCTACTGTTGTCTCTGTTATTATTTTTTTTTTTCTGCCATAAGACAGGCATCTCAGAAACATGAGGGGAAATGGGACGTGCAGGGTTCCCCGTGACCCGTGAGCTCCACCAGATGCTGGCAGGCATGGCACCAACACCCGCACAAGGGCCTGTGAGCTCTGGACCCAGGCTGGGGATTTGCAGCTCACCTCACACAGGAAGGCAGGGCAGCAGGGAGACCACATGGAAAATCTGCCCCGTTTCCTCAGAATAAAAACACAACGAAAGCAGCTGAGTATACATGTAAATAACCCACTGGATATGGGGAAAGAAAACCACCTCTTCCGAATGGACTTCTCTATATTTCCAGGGAGAGAAAGAGCACTACGGTTTACCCCTCTGAGTAACAGAAAAAAGGGTTACTTCTCCAAAGGAAAGAAAACTTTTAGAAGCTTCAGGAACTAATGTTACATATGCCTGACGCCACTTTATCACAGAGTCCAGATTGGCATTTCCTTTTTCCTCTGGGGAGCCCAGTTACCTGCAAGACGATGCAGCCCTGGATGAAGTCATCAAAGGCGATCTGTCCCCGTCCTTGTCTGTCAAATTTTCGAATGAGGATGTCGTGAAACTGGTCAGAGAGCCGGTAGCCTTGAAAAGGAATCGGAGTAAATACAGCGCCCGGAGAGCAGGCGTTTCCTTCAGCACCACACTCGCCCTCCTCCCCGACAGACCATGCCTCTTACCACGGCTGGTAATCAACGCTCTGGGCTGGGTGGGAAACACATGGTGCACATTCATTCAAATGCACTCTAAGCTACGTGAGCCATTCAGCAGTGACCACTGCTGACAGGCCAGAGTGTCTTCCTGAGGGTACAGACAAACTGGAGGCTGGACCACACCATGAGCTGAAGGATCCTGTGAACTCACTAGTTCACACTGTACCCACGGTCCACTGGGTGGCCCCACCACAGACCACCTGCACGGTACCCAGGCCAAGTTTCTTGAATGCAGTGGGGTGCTCATTTTAAAAACTCCTTTACTGATAGATTTTATTACATTCATTAACCTGGATGTGAAAGTTCTGAATAGTTCAGCTGCCCTGGGTTACTCATTACTAGAGAATGTTTTGAAAGATAAAATATCACTGACATCTTCTAGTTAAACAAAATGTAAACCTAAGAAGGAAACAAATTAATTGATAGGTATCTACCCCACAGAAATGAGCTGACTAGGAAATTAAACATTACAAGGAGTAAGAGAGCCTCACAAAGTTCAAAACCACTACAAGTTCAACAAATGTTATGGCAAAGGGTCACTGATTCCATTTTCGATTTACTAGATGTGTCTCGAAGAGATCCCCAGCAGGAAGACGGGTCTGAAGATGTGTGAGCGCAGTCCCTCCTGCGTGGGACAACCCAGCGGGCCAACGAAACGAGGACGACTGCTTCCTTCCCCTTCCTCCCCTCTGAGTCCCACTACCTGTGTGACCAAGGTATCCTTGCTTACTCAGGAGACAAGATCCAGGTGCCAAAATATTTTTACTGGTTTTCACTCTCGCTGCAGTCTTTGCAAGGAAATGCACACCATACTGTCTGAGTGAACGTCACAGTTAATTACCTGTTTGAACACTTAACACTTTACTAAAAGAGATTTAAACATGCAAATGTGATGGTACCTTCTGGAGTGGCCAGCGTGCTTTGCACACCTCTATGACTTACATCCAGGTCCCCCTCCCTGCAATCTCAGTAGAAGACAGGATGCCTGACTTAGAAAGAGACAGCAGGTCCTGGATGGCTGTCACTCCTCTGGGCCCCTATGATTCTCATCTCCTCACACCAGCACCTTTGCCTGTGGTCAGGTAAGACAGAGATCCAGGCTGGTGAGGGCTGAGCTTGGGACACCAGGACAAGGTCATGCTCACTTGGGTGCAATAGTCTCCTGCCCAGAATGGGAAAGGACAGAGAGAGAAGGACGACACAGTATCTCCACAATCTACAGACAACTGGAAGCGGCTTGTATTGCCCTGGCACTAACTTCCAGTGACCCTGGATCTCAATACCATTGCCGGGAAAACAAAAGTGAAAAAAATCAGACCAGAAAAATAAATGGTGGACAAACCATCGAAAAAATATTTATCTGAGAGTCCAAAATCTGGTAGCAGCCAGTTCTCTAACAGGTCCTTCCAGTAAAAATCCATGTAGCAATAACTAAAAGGAGGTGCCCTCTGTTGTGGCCCCCACAGTCTGGAGACCTGGTTGGGACTGGCTGCCCTTTAAGACTGGTATGCAGGCCACAGGGTCATACCCCAACCTGTAGATAACCACCTTTCTGCTTCTGAACAAAAAGGAGATAAAGCAAACGCAGCAAAAAGACAGAAAATGGTTGAAAATGAGTTATGAGTAAATAGAGGTTCATTACATTTCAAAAGGTTTTCATAATAAACATTACCCTGGCTCAGCAGCCGACGGGGCCCAGGTGGAAGAAAGGAGGGCTGTGCCAGGTGGAAGGAAGGGTGGGGAGCTGCGCTGGGGGCCTGTGCTGCCCAGGTCAGCTGCACCTGAGGAGCTGTGGCCGCCAGGCTGCCACGAGTGAGGGCTGTGCCTCTTGCACTTTCTCAGGTCTGGGCCTCTGTACGTGGCATATAGCACATATTGATAAAAGTTTAAAAACGAATGGACTATCAAATCCAGCAGGTGTGCCAATCACTCACACAGTGCTGCCAGGGCTGGCCTGAGACACCAGCACAGAGATGACAAAGGTCAGAAGGCCCCTTAGGGCTCAATCCCCCAGACCCCCTTGTGCTTCTGCTGAGCTAAATTTAGCCCCTGCTTACCAGAAGCAAGACACCTGTTCTTAAGGGTCGAAGTTGAACGGAAAATCTTGCTTTTACGGTACATTTCCTAATACTATGAAAACCTTCCAAAATAATCAATATGGGAAAAGGATGACAATGTTCCTTGCACAGAAAACAAGGCTTCAGAAAAGCCTTGGAAAATCAAGAACCAATCACAGGAAGAAACTTTTTAGAATGAAGAAACACTGCAAAAGATTATTATTTATTTTCTCCAGAAAAAGGTCGGAAGTCAGGAAGCATCTCAGCACCGATGTGTGCAGGGCTTGCCAGTTCCTGACCACGTGGCGTCCCTGCCTGACCTGCACGACTCCGCCATCACTGCGCCGATACTGGGAGGCCCGAGAGTTCCAGGTCATAATGCTCCACATAAGCGTTTCCACCATGAGCTCCAAGGACACAGTGTTCATAGCACCAAGTAAAAAAGGAGGGCTCTGGGCCTCACGAGGTTAGACAAGGCTGTGTTCTGTGACCCAAGACACCTGAGGTCACTTGACTGGAAATCATTCACAGGATCTGGGCTCCTCCCCACCAAGTCCTTCCCAGTCTGGCCAGGCCCCTGGCCTCTTCTCTCCCAGACTTCCCTCGGACCCCCACCAGGTGCCCTACCTAAGGGAAGAACAAAGTCAGCTGCATTCTGAGTTCCAACTCAGAGAACCCAAGGTCCATGTCCTGCCCATACTGACCACACAAACTTCCTGTGCGATCCCACAACCTCCACCTGATACTATGTCCCAGTTCACAAGACAAGAAAAAAAAAATGATGGAAAGAGAAGACAGCTGTAAAGCATGTGATCAGAGAAAAATGGAGAGGGCAGGACCATATTAACAACCACAAGAACTGAAATGCAGTTTATACTATTAAAACTTGAAATACCTAGAAAACTGTACATTATAATCTAACTTTTCTTATTTTTTCTAAGAGGCATTTATAAGTAGCCTTTTAAGAAAAACATAGAAGGGGTTTTGTCATAGGGGCCCAGTGAACACAGGGCTGAGTGAAACTGCCCCAAATTAGAATCTCAGTGTAACTTCGACCTTGAACAAATCTGTCAACATTTTGGGTTTTCCTCTATTTAAAAAAAATCACGACTTCCTCTCAGACCCATCCCTTGGTATCAGAAGGCCCGCTGGCCCCTCTGGAAAGGTACCATGTGCGCACCCCTGACCACACTGCACGCACACACGCTGACATGCACTTGAGAATGGGAGCCCTCACTCACTCTGACGCCCTCCTCGAGGTCCGCAATGTGCACTGCAGCTCAGAGAATCACTTCTTGTGTGTAGTGTGTCATCTTCCTGTGTATTTTGATGTATCATGAAATATAAGCTGCCCTACACTGTTTTTTTTTTCCACTTACTCACTTTACATTGTTTCAAAACCACATTCTCAATGTGCTTGTGATGTCATTCCAGTTCACAAAAGATAAATGATTGCATAGCCCTTATCTCATTTTGGATGAAAATAATGCATTAACAAAACTGCGTTAAGTCCCGAGTAATATCAAAATATAAATCTGTATGACGTAACCAAAACTTCACACAGAGTGGGTTAAAAAATCAGTTAAGTTGAACAAAGTAAAAAGCGCTTAATGGTACCTAGGTTCCAAAATGAAACATGCTACACAATCAAGGTAAATGAATTACCAAAACCTGAGAGTGCTTGCTTGAGTTCATTCTTGTCGATCATCCCCGAATTGTCCCTGTCGTAGGTGCGGAAGACATTCTGCCAGTCTGTGATGTACTTCCAGACGCCTGTGAACTCGTTGAAGTTCACGCCAGCCTTGTTCTCGCGGTCAAACATTGCTGAGAGAGAAAGGAGTGTGAGTGGTGGCAGTGAATAGAATCCCAATGTTATTCACCAAGAAACACAGCCCCAGCAGCTACCTCCCCACATATCCAGCAGACCTGGATACCTTTGGGCCCAGCACGGTGCTCAGCCAGTGAATCCCTAAGTGTTGCTGCTAATCGTGCTCCCTGGCTGAGTCAGGGGCAAGATCAACTCTGCTGGGGAGGGGCAGAGATACCGTCACCCAGCCACAGTCCCCATGAAAAGGAAAGTGCAAGCAAAACACACTACTGGAGTCACAATACAAGGAATACTTCACACCGAAGTAGGTTCTACAGAAGGGTAACCACTGGCGGGTGCCCTTGCGTTGCCAGGAAGACTCCAGAGCTGAGTGTCCCTTATTCTCAGCTCCTATTTCTGGGCCTAGAGCCTGGGGTCCCCGCCATTCCCCAGGACTGACATACTCCAGAGGAGGCCACTTCAATGAGAAAGAGACTCTATCAGGGGTGTCCAACCTTTTGGTGTCTCTGGGCCACCCTGGAAGAAGAAAGGTTGTCTTGGGTCACACATTAAATACATTGTAACACGTAATCCACAGAAAATCTCAGAATGTTTTAAGTAAATTTACGATTTTGTGTTGGGCCACAATCATAGCCATCCTGGGCTGCATGTGGCCCACAGGCCACAGGTTGGACACCCCTGCAGTCTACTGGCTTTATTTTTATTTTCAAAAGATTTTATTTATTTTTTAGAGAGTGGGGAAGGGAGGGACAAAGAGAGGGAGAGAAACATGGATGTGCGAGAGAAACATTGATGGGTTATCTCTCGCAGGTCCCTAGCCCACATCTAGGCCCACATCTGGCCCACATCTAGGCATGTACCCTCATTGGGAATCGAATTGGCAACCTTTTGATTCACAGGCCGGCACTCAACCCATTGAGCAACACCAGCCAAGGAGGGACTCTACTGGCTTTAATGTTTTGTTAGTAAGACCTGCCTTAAAATCAGACCAATTCCAGGTCCAAATACAAAAGAACCTAAAACTATATTTACATAAAATTGCAAAATGACTAAAATATATGTATATAAAAACTCAGTCTGAATCAATGCCATAAGGAAAACGATAAATCATTCAGTGTCTCTTCAGCTAGGGAGAGCAATGTAAGCCTGTAGCAGGAGTGCTCCTGGTTTGGTCAGAGGCACACTGAATATATTCAGTGACGTTCCATGTACTAAAAAACTAGGGGATTTCTCAAGTCTGAGGTCACACAGGATAAGGTCTGTGTGTGCAGTGTGCAGTCCGGTGTGTGCAAGAAACCTTCAGGGTGGGCAACTGAAAGGGAAGATCGGATGTACAATGACACGGTTGGTTGGAACATCATCCTGTATATCAAAAGGTTGCCGGTTCCATCCCCGGTCCAGGCACATACCGAGGTTTGGGGCTCAATCCCCAGTCAGTGCATGTACAGAAGGCAACCAGTAGGTGTTACTCTGATTCTCTCATTCTCTTCCTTCCCCTCTCTCTAAAATCAGTAAACGTATCCTCAGCTAAGGAGTAAAGAAAAGAGTCGGTGTGGGCACAGAAGGGCAGGATGAAGGCCCATGTGTAACACGAGTTCTGGGAGAGTACAGCAGGATGCCAGCACCCTTACTTACATATGATTGACCTGACAGTCACAGGATTAAATGGAGTCCAGGTGCCTGAAAACAAAGAGGAACTACAGTAAGAGAGAGCGATCCGTACCTTTACTGATTTTTACACTCAGTAAAAACATAGTAAACAAAAATGCTTTTAATGTGGAGGAAAAGCAGTATTTCTGCCTATGCCTCATTTCTATAAAAATAGCCCATTTTCCCTTCTATGTACACAACTGTTTCTGTTCTGGGTGGCACACAGAGACCTACCCTCGACCTCTGGGCTGTGATGGGCTGGACAGTC
>PVKM010021234.1:0-22741 GCA_004027735.1 Carollia perspicillata
TTTTATTTATTTATTTTTTAGAGAGAGGGGAAGGGAAGGAGAAAGAGTGGGAGAGAAACATCAATGTGTGGTTGCCTCTCTGTGTCCCTCACTGGGGACCTGGCCTGCAACCCAGGCATGTGCCCTGACTGGGAATCGAACCAGCGATCCTTTGCTTCACAGGCCCGTGCTCAATCCACTGAGCTACACCAGCCAGGGCGTAAGTCAGAATTTCTATGTCCTGTGAAAGTTAAGAATTGTTGCTCATCCCAAAGCCCTCCTGACATGCCCCAATTTTCTGGATAATTTGAGGAAAACTTAGCCTTTCTGAATTAAAACCATTCATAATTAACAAACATATGCATGAAAGCATTTCTTATTTTATGTAATGGATATGTTGGGGATTCTAGGAAGTTGTGTGTAACTACAATCCTATTTCTAATTTCTCTGGAGTTGTCCAGATTAATTGTCTTTGTAAAGTGAATAATGACATTTGTTGCAAATCCATAGGTTTGCCTAGCTGGAGTTCTGAAAGTCACTTAGTTGATCAGCCTAATGTGTGAAGGACATTGTGCTAGGAGCTATGGAGGGAGTTTGCTTTTGGTGTTTGGGTCTCAGTCCTGTCCCTCGGGCCTTTAGTGAGGAGTGTGGCAGAGTCCCTGCCAGGCTGGGTCTACTACTGTCCCTCCTTTCCTGCTGGGGGTACTGCTGTTGTCACAACTGTCCCCCTCCCTTCTCGGCCTTTGGGTATCAGCAGCTGAGGAAGAGCAAATAAATGTGGAAACAGAATCCAGAGGTCACCAGCCCAGAGAGCAGTGTCTCAAAACAGGCCAGCAATGTGAAAAGGCAGTTTTTGTTTAAATGAAAATGTGTTCGTAAAAGTGAATTCCTGCCCTTATCTGGCTAGAAGTTTCAACAGACAGGGAGCATGGCACAGAGACGAGCCACTCAGTTCTGAACCAACACAGAACAGTCCGGAATATCCCCTTATCACCTTTGCTTTTCCGTTTCTTAATGCAATGTAGCAAAACCCAAGTTCCTCACATAGCTCCATGGAAAGAAGCAAATGAGCAGCAGGCAGGAATCAGATGCAAATGGGGCGTGTCCACAAAAATGACATTTTGAAGTTTGTAGTTTGGAGCTTGTTATACTTTTTCCCAGAGAGAAGCAGAGTGACGTTTAAAATGCTCATTAGATTCCTCGGCTAGACCTCAAAATTCTATGTAATTCATATTATAACTAAACTACCCACCTCTTATAATTAAAAATTAGCAGGAAACAAAATGTTGCTTTGCAATAATATTTTATAAAATTAAAGAAAAACTAATTTTGGAATTGAAAATAAAACTGTTTTATTCATCTGAAGAATTAGTGCTTACAGAAAGCAGACTTAATAGAAAATAGGGAAGAAGCCATTAACTTTGGGAAAGCTTCTAATAATTACTTCTGGGAACTCTCACAGGGTTTAAGACTTGAAGTCACTGGTTCTTTTTCTTAAATTTTACTTCACAATTTATGGCCTTTCTTTTTAAATACAATCACAGCACTAAAACTGCTCTGTTGTAATACCAGCTGTGATTGGGTGAGGTTTGGGCTCGTACATGGAACTAAAAGAGGGAATGAATGATTTTCCTGAGCCGCTATGCACTAGGTAGAGAGAAGGTGTAGGAGATGAAGGTAAAAAGTGAAAGAGAAGATAAATGAAAAAAAGATCTTCTGAGGTGGAATTACTTTGTCCGGCATGGTGACAGATGGCAGTGAGGAGAACAATGAGGGTAAAGAAAACTTGGGCCTGCCAGTGCTCTTAGACTGCAGAATGGCTCCATGAATGCCTGAGAGCTTGCGTGCTGGGCCTAGAATGTGTGGAAAGGGATGGAAGGCACCAAGCATATCCAGCCATTTACATATGAGATCTGCTTTAATACCAGTGTTTGAAATGGAGAGCGTGCCCACTCTGTAGTGCCAGACTACCAGAGCTAATCTCCACAGATACCCCCCTCCCTATAGGACTGTATTCATGCTCTTGGGTCCTAGCTGCCCCTGGAACTTGCTTTTCGCTAATAGAGTGTTGTGGCATGACAACGCGTGACTTCTAAGGCTAGGTCCTAAGAAGTCTTGCAGCTACTCCTTGCGTCTCCTGGAATATATGCTCTAGGGGAAGCCAGCCGCTGTGCTGGTTTAGGGAAGCCCGGGTACTCTGAAACTGCTGTGCTCTAAGGAAGCCCACATCTGCTTTCCATCCACTCAGCACAGTTGCCAGATATGTGAGTGAAGGAGAAGCAGGTAAGTGCAGCCTTATCCACCGTCTCAGTGCAACCAAACTCAGAACCTCAAAGAACCGCATAGCTGAGCCTGTTATCATCCCCCAGAACTGCAGGTAATGAAAAATAAATGATTGGGTTTTTAAAAAAATATTTTATTTATTTATTTTTAGAGAGAGGGAAAGGGAAGGAGAAAGAGTGGGGGAGAAGTATCAATGTGTGGTTGCCTCTCATATGTCCCCCACTGGGGACCTAGCCTGCAACCCATGCATGTGCCCTGACTGGGAATTGAACCAGCGACCCTCTGCTTCACAGGCCCGTGCTCAATCCACTGAGCTACACCAGCCAGGGCTAAATGATTGTTTTAAGTCACAAAATTTAGGGGTGTCTCTTCCACACCAGTAGTAGACAACCAGGACCTAGATTAAACCCAGAACTCACTTTCCTGCAAAGCACACCAACATCCAGTTCCAAACTACCATGTACTCCCATGAGGATGTGTTGACCCATCCTTCAACCTGCTTAGCGCAAGGGAATGTTAAGAATCTCCCAGCATGCTCAGCTGTTAGACCTCTATTCATTTCTTTTTAAATCTCACTCGTGGGCCCTTTGCTAGGTTAGAAGTCTAGTGATTACAATTAAGGAAAAGAAATGAAGAAATAACGACCATGAACCTCTTTCTTAAATAAATAAAGGTAACATTACATACTCATAGCATTCTGGTGGGGCAGCTTTGGTGGAACCAGGGAAGTAACTCTGGGCCAATGATCCATCGCTGACTGGAAAAACAACTTCCTGTCTCTACAATGTAACTGCTATTAGTTTAAATCTTTTACACATTTCTCTAGGATCTCTTTCTAAGAACTGGGTCCTTCTGCAGACCTAGAGCAGTGTAGGTGTGCTTCAGAGACTGACTCAAGGAATTGATTTAAGAAAGGCCATCTGGGCACACTGGCTGAATTCCTTGCGCTGTGCGAATGACTTTAACAGAGCAGTCATTTTCTTGGCGAGTTTTCACTGGCTTGTTGTGTTTTATGATGCAGCTGGTAGACTCATCATGGACTAATTACATAAATTAAGCCAGTCAGGACAACACAGTCATCAAGCTGACCAAGATCCTAGTTTCACCAATTCCTTACTCTCAAAAAAAAAAAAAAAAAGAAAAACCAACAAAACATGTGATGATGTTAGAGAAGCTGATACAACACAAACGATTTGTCCTGGAGGTCAGTGCCCCCCTGCAAGGTAGAACCTGCAGGCATTCCTTTCCTCCTTCTACCTGGAATGCTGTCACGAAGCACAGATGGTGCTCAAAGATGTCTGCCTAATGAATGAATCCATAACTTAGAAGTCTTGAAACTGAGTAGCTCAGACTCAGGTAACCCAGAGGGATACTAAAAACAGCCAGGCTGAAAACAGCTCCATTCATGCTGTAATTGAGTTACAGCCTAGCTAACTATACAGGGTTTTCAATCAGGCTAGATAGAAACTGGCAGAAATATAGAATGTCATCAAGGACATCTTGAGAAAGAAAAAGTATCCACATTTCCTGACTTTAGAGACAAATGTATATCAACAGGAAACATTTCTGATCTTGTATCAGTTTGATCTCACGGGATAGAACAAATCTTTTTTGTTTTGGAGGTCTTTGTTCAAAACCCTCTGCAGCATGAACCCTACTTTCAGCACTGCCAAGGGGCTTCACATCGAGGGACAAAGGTGCTTCATGAGCCAGGCTGTGGCAGAGGGTTTCTCTTGGGCTCCCAAAGGGCATGGCCGTGGTGAGGACATAAGCAGGCGGCCAGAGGAGCTGGCAGACAACAGCACACTAGAAAGGATTCACCTCCCTTCAGCCCTTGCCCAGCAGTGCCAGGCTACAGAACCAATGGCTGGGCCCTCAGAAGCAGTAATGGTGACAGTGATGGCAGGGAAGGCAGGAGCAGGACAAGACGGGGTCTGATGCCACCCCCACAGTCCCCAACTCCCACGGCTTTCTTGAGACACATTTCCCCCAAGGAAACTTGTCTTTCTTGCTGCTTCCCCAGCCAATTGGTGGTGCCGAGTCCCCTCATACTGGAGGACATAGGAGAAACATTCTTGCTATACACTGCATATTTGTCACACATCCCCAATTTAATGCTGAACTCCTAACCCCCAATGTGATGGTCTAAGGAGATGGGACCTTTGAGAGGGGGATCAGGTCATAAATGGGATTGGTGACCTTAAAAAAGGGATCCCAGAAAGCTTCCCAGCACCACCACCTTGTGAGAATGCAGCAAGTGAACGGTTGTCTATGGATCAGGAAGTGGGCTCTCACTAAACACCCAACTGTTGGCACCTTGATTTTGGACTTTGAGCCTCCAGAACTGTGAGAAACAAATGTGTGTTGTTTATAAGCTGCCCAGCCTGTGGTATTTTGTTCTAGCAGCCCAGAGGGGCTAACACAGTCCCTCCGGTTGTCTTTGGGATGAGGTCAAGAAATAATACATGTAGTTTGTGATGGTTAATTACCAAGTCGGGAGCCCTGCCTGCTATTAAAATTAGGTTAATTGTAGAGCATAATTGTCCAGTAAACCTCTGGGGGCAATGACAAAAGGAAGCTTCAGTATATACATTGTTGACTACTTTGCATTTCTGGACACTATTAATCTTCCAGGATCCTCAGAAAACACTTCACTCAACATTTGTCAGAAAAGTTTACCAAGGAGGAAGGTGATGATGATTTCAATAACCAGAAAGAAAGGGGAGGGAACCAGTACTGGGCCTTTGAAAGGAGTCTCCTACCCCTAGAGAACAATAACAAAAGGATTATAATTTTAAAGGTACATTTGAAGGCTCTGATATATTTTAATTGCCTCAGGTTTTCACAAATCATGACGCAAGAAACAGTTTTAAAAGAGAGGGTGTGCATAAAGAAAAAACAAAGTTGCCAGTCAGAAATGCTGATTGGTTTCATTTTTTAAAAACTTTTAATTTCCGAATAATGATAGATTCACAGGAAGTTGCATAACTGCAGTACAAAATGAAGACCAGGAAACATAAAATGTGCAGACCTTATTCAGATTTTGCCAGTTTTACATGGGCTCATTTGCATATTTGTGTGTGTGTAGTTCCACTCAATGTTATCACATGTGTAGCTTTGTGTAACCACCACAATCAAAATAATGAACTCTACCATTACCACAAGGCTCCCCCAGGTTATCTCTTTATGGCCACGCCCACTTCCCTCACCTCCCCCATCCCTAATACCTGGCAATACTGTACTATTCTCCATCTCTAGAACTGTTATTCTACAAATGTTGAATACATGGGATCAAATGGTATGTATCCTTTTGAGATTGGCTTTTTTTCCCACTCAACAGAATTCTCTGAAGCTTTGTCCATGTTGTTATGTGTATCACTATGTCTTAGTCAGCTCAGTCTGCTATAACAAAATACTAAGGGCTGGGTGGTTTAAACAATAGACACTTAGTTCTCACACTTCTAGAGTCTGGAAGTCCAAGATCAAAGTTCTGCTAGAATTGGTTCTTGGTGACAGCCTTTTTACTGCCTTGAGTGGGCAGGGGAAATGAGAGACAAGGAGGTCTGGTGTCTCTTCTTTTCTTAAGGACACTAATGCCATCATGAAGGTCCCATCCTCATAACCACAGCTAAACCTAATCACCTCCCAAAGGCCCCACCTCCAAATACCATCGCATTGGGGGTTAGGGCTTTAACATATGAGCTTTGGAGGGGGCACAAACATTGAGTCCATAGTATGCTAGTTCATTCCTTTTTATTGTTGAGTCCTATTCCATGGTATGGTTGTACCACAATTTAACCATCACCCACTGAAGTATATTTGAGTAGCTCTAAGTCTTTGGCTATTACAAATAAACAAATAAACTGCTATGAACATTTGTGTAGAAGTTTCTGTGTGAAAATAAGTTTTCATTTGTCTGGGATAAATGAGCACAAGAGCTGGGTCATATAGTTAACTTTATTTTTATTTTGAAAAGTTTATTTAATTTTAGAGAGAGGGGAAGGGAGGCAGAAAGAGAAGGAGAGAAACATCAATGTGTGGTTGCTTCTCACGTGCCCCAACTGGGGACTTGGCCTGCAACCCAGGCATGTGCCCTGACTGGGAATCGAACCAGTGAGCTTTTGATTCACAGGAAAGTGCTAAGCCCACTGAGCCACACCAGCCAGGGCACTAAATCCATTTTTAGTTTTAAAGGGACCTGGCAAACTGTTTGCCGGAGTGGCTGCATCATTTTATGTTCCCACCAACAAGGTATGAATGATCCAGTTTCTGTGCGTATTGTCCAGCATTTGGTATTATCACTATTTTTATTTTAACCATTCTGATAGGGCTATGGTGATAATGAAATTGTGGTTTTAATCTGCATTTCCCTGATGGCTAATCATGTTGAACATCTTTTCATGTGCTTATTTGCCATCTGCATATCTTCTTCATTGAAATATCTGTTCATGTCTTCTGCCCATTTTCTAATTGGATTGTTTATTACTGTTGAGCTTTGAGAGTTCTTTATTTATTCTAGATATAAGTCCTTTGTCAAATATGTGATTTGCAAATATTTTCCCCAGTCTTTAACTTGCCTTGTCATTTTTTTAACTTTATTTTTTAATTATAGTTGACATACAATATTATATTACTTTCAGGTATATAACATGGTGACTTGAGATTTCTATCCCTTATAAAGTGATCACCACAATAAACATAGCACCCATCTGGCCCCATACATAATTTTTACACTATTATTGACTAAATTCCCTGTGCTGTACTTTACATCCCTGTGGATGTTTTTATAACTGGCGATTTGAACTCCTTAATCTCTCTTTTCATATTCTGAACAGGGTCTTTGGCAGAGCAAAGTTTAAAATTTTGACGTGGTCTCATTTAAATTTTAAAAAATAATAGTGATCTCCTGGCCTGCCTTACCCTGTATTGCATGCACAAATTTCATCCGTCTGTCTGTCCACCCAGCCGATGTTCATCCAGTACCTACTATGTTTCAGGTTTAGTAGCTGGTACTAGTGATCTGAAAAAGAATAAAATACAGTTGCCTTCAAGTATTCACTCTAGTGGGGCCAGGGACATGGAGCACATGCCTTCCCTCAGAGTGCGGTACGGGATATAAAGCAGGCTGTGGGAGCCCATGGCTGAGCACCTGCTCCTTCCAGGGGAGGTGGGGAAGGCCACTCCTTGCTTGTCTCTTTCACACATCTTCCAAGGGACTGCCAGTTATGGACCAGTTGAAATCCTAGTATTATTCTAGCTACATATAGGTCATAGTGTATTGTGTAAAAACGTATGCATATGTTCTTTTTATCAAAATTACCGCTAGTTCATTTTCTAGAATATTCTGTCCACATTTCGAAATGGCTAATATCAAAATAGTGATCCTGTGAGATTAACAGACAATTCACCCCTGGATGTGATCATTTTTCAAAATAAAATGCCACCCGTTAGTTCAACAGGTGGTCTTCACTAGGAAGTACAGGTATCAGGGAAAGGTGTAGCTGGGTCTTGTTGTATAACAGTCCTCGGTCCTAATACAGCAACGTTCATCTGAGACGCTGAAAGGACTTGACTCACATGACAAGCTGCCTCATTTTGCATGACTCTAAGAAAGGCAAGACTAGATTTATTATGCAGTGGCCTATATTCCAAGTAGAATGTGATGTTCCCTACCTAGGTAACTAGAAAAGTATGTCCAGTGACACATTTTGGAGGAACCTAGAGATTTGTAAGTTAGAAGAGAGGCTTGAACCCTGGTTTAGGCCATAGTTCTCCTCCAAGAATTTTTAAAAGCATAAGGTCTGATCTTGCTTATATAGGACTGACTGAATTATCATTACAACAAGTACTTGAAGCTCAAAGCCTGAGAATGCTTTTTGTTATCATGTCTAAGCAGTAGCTCATCCTGTCATCTCTCTCTGGGTGGTGGCCCCCCACCCCTAATAATCTCCCTTCCTTCTTATCCTTACTGCAGTTTGGTCCGGGAACAGTTGACATCCAGCTTCCCAGCAGCCTCTCTTTGCCCCAACTTGCCTTGTACACAGCTGCTATAGACTACATGTTTGTGCCCTACCCCCAAATTCATCTGCTGACACCTACTCCCCGATGTGATGGCATTAGGAGGCGGGACCTCTGGGAGGTTATTCGGTCCTGAGGGTGATCCCTCATAAAACAGACACCAGAGAGCTCCCTTGCCTCTTCTGCCTTGTGAGGACACAGCGAGAAGGTGTCACCTATGAACCAGGAAGTAAGCCATTGCTGGACATTAAATCTGCCAGCACCATGATGTTGCACTTCTGGGCTATAGAACTGTGAGAAATAAACGTCTGTTGTTTATAAGCCGCTCAGACTATTCTGTTCTAGCAGCTGGAGTTAAGACAGCAAGAAAATCATATTCATATACCATATTCAACATTTCCTCCTGTCATTCTGCTGCTTAGAAATCTTTAGTCGCTCCCTACTGCTGACAAAATAAAATCCAAATGCTTCATTCTCAACCATCAGCCTCAATCTACCTTTCCAACCTACCTTGTCATCTCCCACTTGTTTTCTAAACACACACTTAAACACCATGGTCAACAGATGGTCAGCTCCATGATGTGACATCAGGGACTGGCATCATTCTCATTCACCACTGTATTCCTTGCTTTCTGGGTTTTGTTGAATGACCCGTCGTCTCCTCCAGCCATTGTTTCCAAACTCACCATTTCCAAAGACTCCTTGGTCATTCCTGTGCGTACATGCTCCCCACCCCCGCAAAGTTTCTACATACTAGGTATCTTCTCCCTCATCCCCACAGCCAGAAACAGCTTTTCTCCTCCCCTCTGATTCTCTGAATCCTTTCTAGGTCTCCAGGTTTGATTCAAGCTCCAATATAGAAAGCATTCATAACTTTCAAGCACACCACGCTATCTACCTCCTTAGAAGAGTCCCTGCACTTTTGGTGCCACTCATTCATTCACTCCACATTTACTAAGATGATCAGGACCCTGCAGTGGAGGAGCTCACAGCCTAGTTGGCATTTACCACCTATTATAGTCTCATGTTGGGTCGGTGATGTCACAGGCCATGTTTTAAGCTTATTTGTATTCCCACCTGCAGGCCTTAGCATGATGTTCAATAAACATCTTTTTGCCCTGGCTGGTGTGGCTCAGTGGACTGAGCACCGGCATGCGAACCGAACAGTCTTGGGTTCGATTCGCAGTCAGGGCACATGCCTGGGTTGCAAGCCAATGCTTCTCTCTCCCTGTCTTTTTCCCTCCCTTCTCCTCTCTGTAAAAATAAATAAATAAAATCTTTAAAAAAATCTTTTGAATGATTAAAATAATACTTTGATTTGATTTGATATTTTCCCTTCTGTAGTTTTCTTCCTCCACCCAGTCAAAATCATTTCCTATCACCCACACCTGATACTTATGGGATGGCTCTCATGATCTTAATTTTATCAATGAGGAAATGGAGGCAAAGAATGGTAAAAAATCACGTGTTTCAGACTGCAAATGAGTCATGATTGCTTCATTCAAAATTGAGGTTGAACAGTTTTGGAACCAAAGACAGCTCTGTCTCCATAGTGCTAGTATTTAGATATATCTGTTAGATGCAGAGTACAAATTGTGCCCCATGGTACATACATACAGACTTCATGAGCACCACAAAGGGGAATATGTATATGTTTAAAGTCATAGTTTGGCTTTGCAGAATAATTAATGTTCTGATATTCACCATCAAGTTGTGTGAAAGATGACACATGGTGGATTCAAAGAAATTCCAGAGAGAAAAGAGTGGGTGGCAATTAGTGAGCTGCAACATCTTTCCTTTCATAGAACAACTCTTGTGGAAGAAATGGCAGTGCTGCCTTTTTCTATTTTCAGCACAAAGTAACACTGAACTAATCTAATTGTTATTCAAGTGGAGGTGTACAGCCACAAACCTTCATTTAACCTGCAAGTTTTGCAAAACAACAAACTAACATACAGTGGAGGATACAAATGGGTGGTCTGCTGGCATAATTGAACTCACATAAAGGGTTTCCTGATTTTTGAAGTTAATATGGAATACATATAAAAGAATATTTATAACCTTTCTGTGAGGTAAGGAGAATCATGAAAAACAAACCCAACACATACTCATCAACCCAGCTTAACAAATAGAACAGTAGCCATAGCCCCGAAGCCTTCATATATAACATGAAATAATCTGAATGAGCAGCCAACAGTTAAAAATTGTGGTACTGAATACAGAAAACCGGCCTCTCTTTAAAAACCTGGCACCACTTGTTCTGAATTCCTGTAGGGAAATAATGAGTTGGGTTGCCCCTCCAGCTCACCACATCCCATGCTTTGTCTACATAGCTGCCTTTGTTCATCCACATGACCTGTCTGATCCTGAGGCATCTGAGTTCATAACCCCTGGCAAGTGTTTTCTTTTGGGCTTAGCTTACTCTCCTTTAACACTGTTCAAGCTCTCCATTCCTAGTTCTCCTGCCTCTCCTTTGGGGAGTCTTTTTTCTGGATAGAGCAGGACCTTTAAGAGGTACTAGGCTCCATGGAGAAGTGCAGATGAGAAGAAAATGTCTCTGCCCTCCGTGGATGTGTACCCGGAGATGAAACTGACCTGTGCAATCCGATTGCATATGATACAAGAGAGTTAGCAATGGTGTCCCTGATCTGGGTAGAGTTGCACCTGGCTTGGTGGTGCTTGTCTCATATCAGCCAGGGACAAAGTAACTCCTTGTTTATCCCAGGTTAGCTTTTGGTCTATGCCCATGTCTGGTTCATGCCTTGGACACATGGATTAAAGAGACAGAGAGAGAGAGAGAGAGAGAGAGAGAGAGAGAGAGAGAGAGAGAGAGAGAGAGAGAGAGAGCCACATTAGCAATGGGAATGGAGAAAGGGTTGCAGGAGCCCAGCAGGGAGAAACTGTGTGTGATAGTTAGGATTCCCTCGAGGAACACAACCAATAGGATGTCTGTCTGTCTGTCTGTCTGTCTGTCTCTATCTATCTATCTATCTATCTATCTATCTATCTATCTATCTATCCATCTGATTGATTTTAAGCTATTGGCTCATGTCATTGTGGGTATTGGTAAGTCTGAAATCTGCAGTATAGGCTGACAAGTTAGAGAGACACAGGGAAGAGCTGATGTTACAGCTTGAGTCCAGAGGTCTTCTGCTGGCAGAATTCCTTCTTCCTCAGGGGACTTCTCTCTGGGCTACACTGGAAGAAGAAAAGTTGTCTCGGGCCACGCATTAAATACATTGTGGCATGTAATCAGAAACAAATCTCATAATGTTTTAAGCAGATTGATGATTTTGTGTTGGGCCGCATTCATAGCCATCCTGAGCAATGTGCAGCCCATGAGCTGCAGGTTGGACACCCCTGTAAGGCCTGCATCTGGTTGGATGTGACCCCCCCCACATTATGGATGCTCTTCTGCTTTATTTAGTCTGTTGATTGAAATGTTAGTCTCATCTGAAAAATACCTTCACAACAACATCTAGTTGAGGTTTGACCAAATATTTAGGTAGCATGGCCTAGCCAGGTTGACGCTTTAAAATAAACTATCACAGACTGCATGAATGTGGGCATGTGTGTGCATGTGAAGGTTGAGGTCAGAATTTGAGAGGAAGACACACAGGGGAAGGACATTGTGCGTAAAGGGAACTTTGTGAACAAAGGAACAGAGGTGGGGCAATTTGAGTGTGTCCAGAGTAGAGCGATGCAGCCGAGGAGCAAAAAGTGCCAGGATGTTGCTGGGGGTCCTGGCAGGGGGCAAGAGGGGTCAGGAATGGTGGGGGACAGGAGAAAATGTAATTGGAAAGCTCTATGGGAGCGCGATCAGGAATCACCTTGAATGCAATGGAAGGTTTTTGAACAAGGAAGTGGCACAATAAGATTGTTTTAAGAAGAAAACTTGCCATGGCTGATGTGATTCAGTGGATTGGGCCCTGGACACCAGAGGAGGTGAAGAAGCGCAAGAAGGCAGTGCTTTCCTGCCGGAGTGAAGACAAGAAGAACATCAGCATGGAGGAGGGCAAACAGATCCTGGTAGGTGATGTAGGCCAGAGGGTAGATGACCCCTCCACCACCTTTGTCAAGATACTGCCAGACAAAGACTGCCACTACGCCCTCTATGAAGTAACCTACGAGACCAAGGAGAGCAAGAAGAAGGACCTGGTGTTTATCTTCTGAGACTCTGAGTCTGCATTCCTTACAAGCAAAATGATCTATGCCAGCTCCAAAGATGCCATCAAAAAGAAGCTGATAGGGATCAACCATGAATTACAAGCAAACTGCTACGAGGTCAAGGACCGCTGCACTCTGGCAGAGAACCTGGAAAGCAAGCCTTTCTGAGACTCCACCAGCCCCCTGCCTGGAGCATCTGGTAGCTGGAGACCTGCCTGTGGGGGTTACAGGCTGCCTGCTTCCTGCCAGACCACAGGGGCTGAGGGAATCCCAGCAGGGGTAGGGCAATCCCTTTACCCAGTTGCCTAACAGCCTCCCAACCACTGGACCTTCCTCCTCCCTTCACCCCTGATGGTTCTGGCCTTCCCAAACCGCTTTTGATCTTCTGATTCCTCTTGGCTTGAAACAGACCAAGTCCCCCCCAGGCACCCCAGTTTGGGAGAAGTCTGTATTTTTTTAACGACACCCCAACTCCCCACCTGTTCCTCCACTTTCCCCCTGCTGCCAACTTCTAACCTCAATAATGACTCTGTGCTTGTCTGCTTAGTTCTGTGTAGAAATGGAATGTTGTGGAGATGACCCCTCCCCACGCTACCTGGTCGTGGTCACTCGTGAAAGCAGGACCAGTAAGGGAACTTCAACTAAAAAACACACACAATAAAAAGTCTTACTTAAAAAAAATGCAGTAATTACCAAGAATAAAAATGTAAGTGTATGTGCCAGTGGAAAAACCTTTTTCTGGAAGTTATAAAATGTTTTAATAAATTTGCTGATCTAAAGAATGCTAATTGCTTACTTTTAGTTGTCACAAAAAATTGAAAATTCTAATTATATTGGGAAAAATATATAGTTTTGTTAATAAAAGGTGTAAATTATGGAATTGAAAGAGGTTTGGTTATTTCTCAGTGAGTTAAAAGGGCAAACTAGCCCTGGCTAGTGTGGCTCAATGGCTTGAATGCCGGCCTGCAGACTCAGAAGTTGCTGGTTGATTCCCAATTGAGGCACATGCCTGGGTTGTGGACCAGGCCCCCAACTGGGGGAGTGCGAGAGGCAACCTGTTGATGTTTCTCTCTCGCAAGTCTGTTTCTCTCCCTTTCTCCCTCCTTTCACCTTTCTCTAAAAATAAAGAAAATATTTTTTTTTTAAAGGGGGCAAACTAAAGGGGACTAGGAAAGTTGAAGAGGGTCTGTGTAAGTCAAAGAGGATTCCTCTATGTCAAAGAGGGTCTATGCAAATTAAAGGATTATGTAGAGAGAAGGAGCAAAAAGAGAAAGAATGGAGGAAGTGAAAAAAAAGGTGAGAAAGGATAAAGGAAAGAGATATACATATTACACACACATTACAGAAAGAAAGGACATTTGGAGTATGAAACTCAAGAAGGGAAATGGAAATGGGAGAAAAAGAAATAAGAAAGGAAAAGAAAGGCACATAGATGGCAAAGCAAAGTGATCATTTTAATGACAAATGAAAAAGCCAAAGGCTCCCTTTGATTTTACCAAAACCAATTGCTATTTAATTAGACAGTGGGGAACAAATTAATTGATTTCTGATATACTTTCATTTGTAATTTTAATTGTTATCTTAAAATGTTGTTACAAATAAGCAAATTTCGTTGTTAACTGCCTAGTAATCAGATCTATAATCACATTATTTTAAGTATTTTTTTGTCATTTAGAGGCAGTCATTATTTTACTCTGATGCATTTGCAAAAATGTTACATCTCCTGATTTATTCTAAAGTATGAGTTTCTAAGAATAAATTTTCAGGTTATACCTTTCAAATAGATGGGGATTTCTGAGGCTCTAGGGAATGACTGAATATATAGAGATACTGGCAGATAATGGGGACAAACAGGAATTGATTATGGGGCTGAATGAACTGAAAATAATTATTGTTCTTGTGACTTCATTCAAAAAATATTGCTGATTTTTAAAAACTTGTTTGTTTTCTTAGAACAATTTGGTAAATTGTAACAATATTGAAGCACTTATATTGTTCTCCTTACTTTATGCCTCCAGAATTTGTAGCTCTTAAGGAGCGAATATTATTATTTTCATGGCAATATGTTTATTTGCATGGATCCAATATGGAATCTGATTTCTTTCAGTTTCCAATTGTGGGTTTATTCACCAAAACTTTCACTGGAATGTCATGTCTGAAGGAGACATGCCTAGACTCTGAATGTCAGCAAAAAGCTTTAAGGAATGAAGCTTGAATTTGGAGCTGATAAAAGCCCCTTGGAGAAATAGCTTGGTACCTTGCTTAGTCAAATGGTTTATGACGGTCTTTCCAGGTAAGAAGTAAAGGTTGCTTTCCTGGGAGATGACAAGGAAAGAACTTCAAGACATTTTGGGGACCTCTAGAACTTGAGGAGTTTACCCAAACTTATAGATACTGCAGGTAAAGCATGATGGCAAATATCACGCTTGGCTTTTTTGCCCCGAGAGGCTAATTAAAGCTCAATCTAAAAATTCCTTGTAATATTCCACCAAAGTATATTTAGGAAATCCCATATGATTGTTATTCTTGTTATGTTCATGCAAATAATCAGGCCAAATTAAAACTGGATTTAATGCTGTAAATGAATTAGTCTTGATTTGGCTGTTTGATAAAAATGAGGGTGACTTTTAGGAGAAAGATTTTGTTCCAATAAAATATATAACACAATTATGGAAATAGATTCTAGTTCAGTTCATTGTCTGTAAAATTTTATTTTTCACTTATGAACTAGACTGGATCTTGAATTTTTCTATTTTTCTGAAATGTTTCAGCTACAGCCATCTAACTTCCATAGAAATAGAAGAAAAATTGACAGTGGGGATTTTTAACAGTGGGAAATTGTAACGGTGGGAAATTGGAACCCACCCCACCATTCTATTGACATTGTTTCTGTACGTGCAGACTCTGACTAATATATAGCTTGTAGATGAACAGCATGTTTGTGTAAGAATCCTAGAAACTAACTTCAAAAGATACAGGCATCTAACCTTCAGGCATTCCAGCTCCAGGGGATTTGCTGACTTTCCACAGTGGCGCCAGGATGACCTGAAGCTGAGATGAGGTGAAGTCAGCATGACTAAACCAGGATGACACACAGGGTACCAGCACTGTCCTTATCAGCACGAACTGTGCTGGTCTGCTAGCAGAGAACTTTCCAACTCTTCCCTTGATCTCTTTGTTTTGTTCCCCTCTCCGTCCTTATAAAAACCTCTACCTCCACTGAGAGGGGGAGATGGGCTTTGAGGCAGGAGTCCCCCATCTTCCTTGTGGCTGGCACCTGAGAATAAGCCACTTTCCTTTACATCAGCACCTGCCTATCGAGTATTGGCTTTCCTAGCGGCAGGCAGCCAGACCTGCTTTTGGTTACAGTTTTACTTTTATCTTGGGTCTGTTTGGCTTTTAATGTTTTTTTTTTTTTTTGTTATTTGTTCCCCTGACTTCATCTGTCCTTGGGTTTGGCTGGCACAAATGGCATTTGCTGGGTGTCTGTTTTCTATTTTCCCAGACCAGAGAGATTTAAGCTATGTATTTATTCTCTGGTTAGGGAGGAGAGGTATAAACCATTTGCTCTTCAGTGTCCTTGGTTGAGGAAGATAAGGTCTTGTGATTCACTAGTTGGCTGTAAGTTGTCCAAATTGTTTGGCCGTGTGTAATTTTCTTGTCTTAGTTTCCTCATTCCACTTGCCCAGGTATTTTCCCAGTTTCTTAGTACCCTATGACAATAACATTAGGATGGTCAACACGAAGGGAGAATTTGCAGAAGGTCCAGGGTTCTACCAAAATACACAATTTTGTATGTTACTAGCCACCCCTGGGTTAGACAGTAGGATTCTGATTCCAATTACAATGTGTGTTTTTTCCCCACACCACCAAGCAATTCTCTGACACCAGCTAGATGTTCTACCATTTAACCCAATTCACACTACCTGGTGATAGCACTGATTCTACATGTTAAGGGCTCAGTCCCACAAGAGTGCCCCATCTCCCACTTCAGATACCAGCAGCAAATCCAGATTATCACCTGTGCTTCTGACCAATTAGCTGTAGATTGGAGGTTCCAAAGACCCCTACCTTTGGTTACATTAATTTGTTAGAGCAGCTCACAGAACTCAGAAACATTTACTTACTAGATCACTGGTTTATTATAAAAGGATAAGACTTGGAAATAGCTAGATGGAAGAAATTCGTAGGGTAAGGTGTGGGGAAAGGGCACGAGCTTCCATCCCCTTGTAGGAGCACCAGTTTTGGGGTTTTTATGGAGGCTTCATTACATAGGCATAACTAACTCATTGCCCATTGATGACTGAAATCAATCTCCAGCCCCTCTTCCCTCCCTCCCCAGAGGTGGGGGTGGAGTGGTACTGAAAGTTGCAACTCTAATCACACAGTTGGCTCCACTGGCAACCAGCCCCCATCCTGAAGTACTCTGCAAAAGTCACTTCATTAACATAACAAAAGACCGTTACCATTCTCTTCACAGGAAATGCCAAGGGTTTTAGGAGTTCTGTGTCGGGGACTGGTGGAAGACCAAATATATATATTTCTTATTGTGTATCACAAAGTCACGGACAGTTATTTCAGATGTCTTTAAAAAAATTAAAATTGAAACGCTGAAAAGCTTTGGCAGCTCCGGCCCAGCATGCAAAGGAATGTGGGGTGGGGGTGGGGTGGTGCAAAAAGAAAAAAAGAAAAAGGAAAGAAACATTGAACCTTAAACATGATTACACCTAATAAACCTTTGTAGGACAATGACACCAATAATCACTAAGTAGGAAGGTGCTGGGGAAAGAGCGAATTAGTTTGACAAAGCATAGAGTATGTAATTCCAACACAGGACTGTACTCGGGTCTATCTGCGAACCTATAGCCAAGCTTCACGTTCTTCATAACCTGAGAGACAAAATACTAAAAGTGCGCCTATTACCTAAGATGCAGCATGGAATCTTGAGGGCATGTAGACCCCCTTTGCTGTACTTCCAAGACTCCTTTCTTCTCTCCCAAGGCAACGCAGCCTTCCTGCCCACTCCTCCTCCCCACCCCTACCCGGACCTCGACCCAAGGCTTCCTATTATTTATTCCTTGTTCTATGCAGCCATTTTGCAAGAATGAAGGCAGAAATGCACTGGATTTTTTTCTGTTTGAAAATGTTTTCAAGTACTGTTAGTGGTAGAGAAGATGCCCTCCGATATTATTTTGATTTTCGTCTTGCGATTGTGTGTGGGAAGAAAATGGATTCCAAGCCAGATCTGCTATTTAGGAGTATAATAATTGCCTGAAACATTCCTGATTTTGTATATATGAGCTTTCTCACCCTTGGATAATAAGGGTGTACAGTAATATCCTAGAGTCTAAGACTCCTTTTTTCTCTTTAGAACTTTTATCAGCCGTCATAGCAATATTCTCCTAATTACTCTAAATTACCTGGCATTGGTAGGGAGTCTGCTGTATCTGAAGCCCCAAACATACAAAAACCCCAAAAGGCTATTACACTTTCAAACATGAAAGGAGACACAATAGGCAACTGCTTTTACTTCCACACCTATAATTAACCTCTGATTACAGGGAGTTCCACCCTTCTTGAACTTTATTCCCTATTCACCCTTAAGAAGGGAAGTGTGGGTTAGTCGGACTCAGGAGGCCTTCCCACTGGACCTTGGCAGAGAAACTGACTGGCTATCATGAAGTTCACCAAAGGCTCTGACGTTCTGTCTCTTGGAATGCCTTTTACTACTGCTTCTCTTCTAGCTGCAAAATCATCTCATTATCTTTCTGCATGGTTTTAGATTACTCGGGCACATTATTTATTTGTACCACAATAATGTGATTTCAATCTATCTCAGTCTCAGACAGTGGTGATGAAATTTGCTTAAAGTCGCCTTTGGAAGCAAAATAATAGATCTAGACCCCCTTAACATGCCTACATTACAGCTTGCAGAAGGTGGGCATTTGCATTATTCACCCACCATCAAACATCTATTGGGCATCTTTTGCCACACCTTGCACCATCCTGGGGTATAAATTTCCTCTCCTCTGTGGGCTCATACACAACTGCAGTATAACATGGTGTTACAGTGGAGACTTGAACAGTGGGTGCTGTGGGAGCCCAGTGCCAGAGCAACCTACTCTGCTGGGGGAATTGAGATGATGGGAAGAGAAGTGTATATGTACATGTATCCACGGTGTACTAAGCTCTCGCTCAAAGCACTTTCATTAATGAGCCCTTAAATCCCAACCACGTTTTGAGGCAAAAACTGTTTTAGTTCTCACTGTATAGATAAGAAAACAGGCATTGAGATGTCAAGTAACTTGCTCCCAGTCACACAGGAATCTGAACTGCCAGGTCAAGCATCTGCAGTTTCCAGGCTCTTGTCCACTCAGCTTGCCTTCAGGGATGGGAAATGGGGTGGGGGTGGGGATGATGTAAATAGTACACAGCTATTTGCTTCAGTATGGGTGCTCAATTTAACAATGCCTGGAAATGTAAGAAAGGGAGCACGCTAAAAGTTTTCCACATTTCAACTTTTCCTAACACTTTTTAGGTCACTTCAAATAAAATTTGCAAATGACTGCCTGGGGAAGATGCAAATGAATGCTTAGTGGAAAAGTCGTTTGGAGTGAAAATTGGTTTATTTGACTACCTCAAGTGCGCACATTCTTTTTCAGAGTGAATGTGTTTGAAGACAAACTTTCCTGTTTCCCTGCTTCCTTTCTAACTTAATATTTCAATTATAACATATTGATTAACAAAACACCCTTATTTCTATAAGCAGGGGTTCAGTGAAAATAGGAAACTGCTGTATAATTTAATTCTTTTAGGTACTCTAATGGCAGTACCTTGTACATGGGCTCTACTAAAAAGTAAAATAAAGCCCAGAACCAAGGTAGTCAGTACATCCCATTGTTGCTATGTGCTGTTTGAACCGTCAGAACAGCCTTTGAACCTGCTTACCCTGGTCTATGTGAAAAGGAAACAAGCAAAACCAAGCAAAAATATCTCACCAACATTCCCTGAGAACCCATGAATCTCAGTTGAAAGGGACCTGAATGATCATTTTCAAGGAGGTATTGTGGAAATCTATGTATTACTTTTGGTTGTCACAATAACTGGCAAGGGCTACTGGCATTTAGTAGGCAGGGGCCAGGCATACTAGATAGTCTACAATGCTGGACACTCACTCAAAAACTAGTTCCTCAGAACTAAGACTGTTTTACATATACACACAAAGTATTTTTGCCCACTTTTGATATACACTGACTTTTCCAGGAATGTAACTACTGTATTTATTAACTGAAGGAAGATTGTACTGTTTTGTTTCAAACATTACCAAGAGTTCACCATTTTTGGAAGATAGTCACCAGTGGCAACACTGCTTGCTCATGGTACTTGAGTTGTGAAAACACTTTTTCAGTTTGCATTTACAACTGCACTGGACAGGTGTCTATCAACAGTTGTTGCGTGGCAACATTCACAAATTAAAATATATTTTTATTATAACCATTCTGCTTTTATTCTACAGTTAGGTCACGTTTTCTAAAAAAAATTGTGTGTTGTTAGGTTTAGGTTTTATTATCTGTGATTTGTTGTGTCAGTATGGTTATTTAAGGTGCTACAAAATACTGTTATAAAAAGGAGTTGGGTTTTAACAGGGTTCCTTAGTCCAGCCGAGTCCTTTTATAAATGAGGAAATTGAGACCCAAACCAGTTAAGCAACTTGCTCCAGGACACAAGTGTTATATTATCTCCCTTTTTTAAAAAACTCTATTTATTGAGTTGAGAGAGAGAGAAACATCGCTCTGTTGTTTCACCTATTCATAGGAACAACACACAATTAGAACCCTCAGCTGTCCATCAGTTGATTCTTGCATGTGTCCTGGCAGGATTGAACCCACAACCTTCGTGTATCCAGAGGATGCTCTAACCAACTAAGCTACCTTCCCTGGGGCTATCTCCCTATTTCTTTAGAATTATTTAAATTTTAAAAATCGGAAAGGGATAGTGGTATGTGGGAAATTATGTGATGACAACAAGCTATCTTAATTCTGGCAGCAGAAGGCAGTTTGGGGGATGGTGGAGAACCCTGCGTATTATTTGTCAGAAGAGAAGGGGAAAGCGTTTATAAGAACCACATTTGTGCGGCTGCTTGCCTCAAGTTAACACATTTTCTTCTGTACGAAGGCCTGCGTCTGAAAGCTGGAACTGGGGGTCGCGTGCTAGGAGGGGGCCACAAGGGGCTCCTCCGACGGCAGAAACCCAGTTCTTCCCATTCCGCACCCACCGCGGTGGTCTAAGGGTTACCCCGACCCCAGGCCGATAATGCTGTTAACACTTCCTTCGCCAAGTCCAGTTTGTGCCACGCGCAAAACACCGCCGACTCCCTAGGGAAACCGTTCTCGATCCCCAGGGTCCCTTGGCTTTGGGGGAAGGCAACACCGTGCAGGAGGTCACAGACTCTAGACCAATGGATGCCCCGCGGGAGGAAAATGGGGGCCTAGTGCAGTACTTGCAACCGTGCAGGGCAGAGGTCCCGGGAGGGTGCGCAACCACTCTCTCAAGTTCGGCGCGTGATTGTTTTATTGTTTCCTCACCGCGGGAGGCGGGCGCGCGCGCACAAGCGCGCTCAAGTCTGGGGGTGACACAGAGGGGTCTGTGGTGTTTCCAGGCAGCGTCCCCGCTGCCTAGGCAACCGCCGTGGAAAGCGTGGGCCGGCAGTGCGTGCTGCCAGCTCCCCTCCACTCCTAACCGGGTCACTGTCCCGGTCTCCTTCCTCCTTCTTTTCTTCCATCTCCTCCTTCCCCCTTCCCCCCTCTGCCCCCTGCTTTCCCCGTTCTCCCCTTCTGCCCCCTGCATTCCGAGCACTCTATTTCAGCCAGTTTACTGCTGCACAAAATGGCCACCGCGTCCGGCAAGAGCGGTCACGTGACTCGGCTTCGGGCCTCCATTTGCCAAACTCGGATTTCGGGGAGCCTGCCCCCAGAAAACCTAGGGCTGATTAGTTTGGAGGAATCTCACGGCATCTCCAAGTCCGGAGACTGGGAGAAAGAAGAGAGAGGGCGCGCGGTAGGAATAAAGGAACAGCAAAAACCAGAAGTGTAGGGGGAAAAAAGGTGAAAGAAGCCTCAAGTGAAATTTTAAGACCTCTGAAGAAGCAGAAAGCGGAACGACGAGTTCTCGCGAGATCTCGAGAACTCCCAGAATTAGGGTAGTGTGTGTGTGGGGGGGAGAGTTCTCGCGAGGTCTCCTGAACTCCCAGGCTTGTTATGGTATTAGCGGAGAACAGAGGCTAAGCGAAACTGGGCGGCGTTTGGTGCTTTGAGATTTAGGGGAAGACGACGAGCCAGAACGGGACTGACTAGGAAGTCCCGCGAGATTAGGACTGAACGAGCGCGCAGTAGCTAGGCAGAAGTGCTGGGGGCAGGGGAAGTGGGGGGTGTGAGAGGGAGGGCACACGTCCTACGTGCTGACGTAGCAGTCTTTCGAGTGAGTATATTAGGTCCGTGGCAGCGCCGCTCGCTCCAGAGCCGCAGTTCTCCCGTGAGAGGACCTTCGCGGTGAATCAAACCCTAGCTCAGCAGCGGAAGACTCCGAGTTCTCGGTATTCTTCAGGGATGAGTCATGTGGCGGTTGAAAATGCTCTCGGGCTGGACCAGCAGGTAAACTGCAAGGAGCCTGCTGGGTTTTACGAATTCCTCCCCTGACCTAACTTGGGTTTATGGCGCAGCGGTGACTGCCACCCTTCTTTCCCGTTTCCTGGGGACCGCGGGCTGGCGGATGGCAGTGGCCCGGGGCTGTGGAGGAAGGGGGAGGTGGCCCGAATGCCGGTTGTGGCAGTCGCCCGGGTCGAGTCCGCGGCTTGGCCTGCGGTATTGTCCCCAGGACGAGCACAATGGCGGCTTTTGTGTGTGCGTGCGCAGGCGGGCTGAGGGGGAGGGGGTGCGCGCGCTCTCGCAGAATGGCGCACGCCCGAACCTCGACTGACTAGTGACCCAGGGGTGGCGTGGCGGGGGGCAGTTCGCGGTTCGTGAGCGGGGACTCTTTGACTTCTAGGACTTTGGTCTTCTCTTCACACGCGGCCCAGATTCTTTAAGGCGGCGTTGGAGCGGGGGCGCGCGCCTGAGTTGGAACGCGGCCCTGGAATGTGGGAGGGGGCGGCGCGGGGGGCGGCCGGCTCTTAGGGTAATGGCGGCGGACTTCTTTGTGTGGTACTGGGTGGCTGGGCGGTAATGCGGCCCGCTAGCGGGAGAGGTTGGATTAGCGAGTCCCGTGCCCTGGTGAGGGCCTGGAAAGGAGGATGGAA
>PVKM010021235.1:0-22738 GCA_004027735.1 Carollia perspicillata
GTCCTGCAGGATGGGAGTGGCCAGACCCACCCTGCACCTAAGGCAGGCCGTCCCTGATCTGGGGCAGCCAAGTGGGCCTTACACCCTTTCCCCCTAACAGCCTCCCCACTCCTGAGGTCCTACAGGGAAAAAACAAAAATGCAGACTATTGAGTACCAGCCAGACCCACTTTCAAAGCAGAACATTCCTGCCCTGATCCGGGGGAGCTATCCTGTGATGGGACAGGGTGGGCAGGGCTGGCAAAGGAGCTCACGCCGCCTCTGTCTGGGAGGAGTTGGCGAGGAGGGTGTCTGGCTATGGATAGAACACAAATCAAGGTACAGAATAGACAGGAGGAGGTTAAAAATAATATAGGAAACGGAGAAGCCATATACGACCCATGGACACGAACTAAGGGGGTGGGGATTCTGGAGGGAATGCAGGTACCAGACAGAGGGGGATAAAACGGGAGAAAAAAAGAATGGGACAACTGTAATAGCATAATCAATAAAATATACTTAAAAAGAATGGACTAAAGCAGATTTAAAGACTCTGAAGGAGACTGAACAACTACAGAAGCAGCCATTTATACAATCAGAAAAAGCAAAATGTTACATATTTTGGAATCTCTCTCTTTCTCTCTCTCTCTCACACACACACAGACACACACACAAATCGTCTCCACTAGCCTGCAAGGACCAGCTCCTCATCAGCACAGCTCGAAGCCCTCATCACACAGACAGGGCATCCTGAGGGCCCAGGGCACAGACACTAGAAGGAGCAGCACTTCACACCGTTTCTGCTTTTCTTTTCAATACACCCTCCCCAAGCTCCTACAACCTATGAACGTGGCTCTCCAGGGGCCCAGTCTAGGCGAGCAGCAGTATACTGAAAAAATGCCCGGTGTAAGTTCAGCTCAGGCATGAGGCTCCTGCCCTCCCCATCACACTCCAGGCCCTCCCTCATCACCCTCACCCTCACCCCTCATTCTAGGCCCTCCCCTTCACCCCCAGCCCTTGGGCAAGGTGTCAATGGGTTTTTCTGGCAGTGGCAGCAGCTGTCAGACAATGCGAAGCTCAGGCATGAAGTCGCCAGAAATTACTAGTAAACCTCTCTGACTGGACAACAAACCCAGAACTCCACCAGCCTCCAGGCGGCATCAGGGGCTGCTCCCATAGCAGTGAGCCCCAGGAAACTTCCCTTCTCTTTCCTTCACCATTACTCACCTTGACTGTGGTTCTGAGACGGCTCAAAATCCGAATCTGAACTGGAGTCGGAGCTGGAGCTGGAGTTGGATGGGCTTGACTGGGCGGACTTCACCCCACAACAAGGGTGGAGTGGGACAGCGGGGAAAAAAGACAGGAATAATCTTTCAGTCCAAGAAGAAGTGGTGGGCAAGAAATGCACTCTGATAGCGGCGACATCAGACGGAGTCTTCTCCCAGATACACACTCAGAAGGTGACAAAAGCACCAGGCTCAAGGCACGCAGGAGGGCCCTGCACGCACACTCCTGAGAACAGGCTTCCCCCGGGCACACAGGCCCTGGGCCCAGGGCACCACCACTTTGCATTCCGCATCCAATGGCCTTCCTTTTCCCACCAAGGAACTCCACATTTCTTGTGATTCCAGGAGAAACTCACATCACATCGCTGGTTTTCTCGTGTGCCTAGGCAGGAGGGCAGGGAACTAGGCTCTCCATGAAAGGGAGAAGGTAACACATCTGTCTGTGGGCCCTGCCTTCCTCTTTGTGAGGGCAAGCGCTGGTGATGGGGGCTGTGGTGCCGTGGGGAACAGAGGAAAGGTCAGCCACAGGAAAGGTGGGTACAAAGACCTAGCTTCTCATTCTGCCCCTTGTCTCCCCACAGTCAATCCCAAGGCTGAGTGATGACAAAAACTATCTCCCTGCCTCGTGCTGCCATCACCCCCCAGGTGCCCTGAGGTGATGATCAGTGTGTGTATGTGACAGGCAGTTGAACACAAGGTGGACCTGAGCCTGGCCCCACTGTACCCAGAGCCCTGTCACATCTCCCTCTCCCTCCTGCAGCCATCCACCCTGACTCAGCCACCAGGGGGCAGTAAGAGCTAAATCTAGGCCACTAGGCTTTAGGATATATGGGGGTAAGATGAGGAGGGTTGCACCTCCCTGGGTGAAAAGGATCTGGTCACTGCAGATCCCTATTAAGGAACGGAGCCTCTGGCCTCCCACATGGAGCACCAAGCTAGAACAGGGGCCTTGTTCCAACCAACTAGCAGTTCAGAAGGTGCATATGGCAGAGCAGGCCACAGGTCTATGGCACAGGCTCTGAAGGGCAGGACAGTCTCTGCTCCACAAGTCTGACCTGGACCAGAGTTCCCCAGACACCTGGGAGGCTGCTTCACCCCCAGCAAGCCTGTCCTTAGGGTGGGATCATCTGGAAAAATGAAGCACTTGGGATCAGCCACCCACCCCTGGGCACCTCCCCTTGTCAAGAGGAGAGGGGACCAGGAGACAGGAGAGGCACCCTACAGTGTCTGTTCATTCCTGGCATGAGTCATGTGGGAGGAGATGCCAGGAAAGCAGGGGCTTAGCAAAGTCCCTCCTGATGGTCTTTGGGCCCAGGGCAGCTCCCAGTCCACAGAGGGGACCCAGAAAGCCTCAAGTCTCTGCTTACTCAGTTGACCCAGAGAGTGTTCGGGCCACCTGGGGACAGAACACTTGTCACCTGATGAGTTAAGGGGCCTCTTTTCTAGAGTTTACCTGGGCCTAAACCACCAGCTCCAGGCCCTCCCACCAGATCCCTGCTGATGCCCTGACTCACATGCCTCCAAGCTGGAGAATCCTCTGGGAGAAACCCAGCCCAGATTACCATCAACCACTGTCCACTGTGGGGGTGCCACACAGACCAGCACGTTCCCTACACCCCCAACGGGCCTGGAGCCTGGTGGCTCCTCTAGCATGCAGATTTAAGTTCTAATTCTGCTTCAGGGGTCTTGGTTCTGATCCTGGCTTTGTCACCAACTGGTCAAGGCCATCCTTGGCTTTGAGACTCAGTACCCCTCATCTGTAAAAGCTGCCTTGTGGCCCCTGCCAAGTGTGTGTGACAGCCGCCAGCACGTGGAGGCCAGTGCTCACCATGCCTCTGCTGTCTGGGGCAGAGAACCTGGAGCCAGGGGCATAAGCAGAAGGGTCCAGGAGACTGACAGAGAACAGCAGGGCCAGGCCAGGAGCTCAGGGCAGCATGGTGGGGAAGCGGGAGGGGAGGCCAGCAAGTCAGATGAGCTCAGATGCATTTGCCCCTTTTCCTTCCACACAAACCTGAGGGGTGGAAACGGTTTCCACCCAAAGAGCCTAGAGGTGTGGGTCCAAAAGCCCACGAGGGATCACTGTGAGTGCTGCTGATGAGTGCCAGTGCTCAGCCACATGCAGTGTCCAGCAGAAGGACAGGGGCCTTTTGTGCTCTTAGCACTCTTGCCCTATGGGCCAAGGAGGCCACAGAGAAGCAGGTGGAGGAGCTGGGGGCTTGGCCTGGGGACTCAGACAAGGAGCCCCCACCCTTGGCCAAGCAGGAGAAGGCAACTCAGGTTTCAAGCCACAGCCAGAGCTTTCCAGCGGTGACACGCCTCGCAGTCTCCAGGGTGATAGGGCCTGAGATGGTCAAGGAAGGCTGAGAGATCCAGGTATGAAAGGCTGTCTTGCCTCCTCCACTATAGATGTCTGTGCCTCACTAAGGTCCTACAGTTGGGAAATGTCATTGAGTCACAGTCTTGCAGGCTTAGAGTCCCCCAGGTACCCCACTGGTGGCCCAGGTCTCACATCTGCACGGAACTTGAGTGACTAAAGCTTGTCATTCAAATGTCTCTCAGGGCTGGGATGCACTTCACCCAGGAGAAACCTCCTAGGCTTCCACAAAACTCCAGCCTCAGACAGAAAACTGTACTTGAATAACAATTAAAATAAAAAAAATTTTCTGGTGGAAAAAAAAAACAAAACAAAACTCCAGCCTCAGGTCACAGGTACCCAAGGCTGTAGACACCAGATATCCAGCCCACCGAGCAGCAGCGCTGGGGGAAGAAGGCTTCCAACAAAGCACCCTAAGTCTCACGATGATCACAGCTAGACATCATTGTGGACACCTGGCACTAGGCATTAGGCAGGCCTCCATCTCTTACCCAGTAGAGGAACACCAGCCTTGCTGCAAAAGGGCTTCACCTGGAAGAATCTAGGGTGGAAGGGAGGGAAAGGCATCTGCCCAGAGCTCCAGATGCTGAGCAGATGACACATAATAGACTGGGATGCCATTTAGCACCCAAAGAACCTGCGACAGCTAAACGGGATACTGAGATGGTCCTGGATGGCCAGAAGGCTTCCAAATAAGAGATGTTCCAAGGTCCTGCTACCTTAGATTCACTGGCAGACAGTGACTCCTGGCTGTTAGAAGTGCTGGGTACATGACATCACTGGCCCCATGTGCGTCCCCTACACCAGTGGCGCACTGTTACCCATGGACTGAATCGTCCCTCCCAGCACTGTTGCCTCCAACGAGGGACCCCCCCCCCCCCCGACAGCCACATACTTATGACATTGGTGTTGCTGATACAAAATAGCTTTAGCTTCATCTCTGGGAGTCATTTTCAAAGTCCCAATGGAGCCCTGAGCAGTAGAGCTAGAGGCAAAGCTTCAGCCTTTGAGAGTGAATGAAGATTTGGAAATAGGCCACTGAGCACTGGTGCAGTGCTACAGGTACAGGGATCACTCATTCCGTCCCACCCATCCACCCAGGCACCTGTTCTCCGACCACCAGATGCCAATCATGGCACTCAGAGAACATCATTGCCTGAGGTCCCAGTGAGGTCTGACCACCTAGTTGGCAATCTGGCTGTGGGCTCCTTTGTGGTTCCGGGGGTCTCTCACGGCAACTTTCAGAGAGCTACCTGGAAACACTGCTGCAGAAGGAGCCCAGAGCCTCTCGCAGTGACGGGATGCCGCTCCCGCAGAGGGGCTCTGGCCCACACTTAGAAACGAACCTTGCCTGGTCAAAATCCCTGTGTCTGGGCTGCATGAACGGGAGTGGACAGAGGGTAGGAGTGGTGAGGCCTCAGACTCCACCGGCCATCTGGGAAGGCAGCTGGGTGAGGCTCAGTGGCCAGCATTAAACTTCCAGACTGCAGAGAGGAGGACGGAGACACAGGCCTACCCCGCTGGCAAAGCAAGTGAATTCCCTGACAAACCTACCATGTGGTGGCTGGGGAAGGGATGACAGTGAGATGCAATTGCTCACCCTGACCCCAAAGCGGCCATCAAGACCCTGGGCCATGCAAGGGGCTCCCAAGGTAAAGAACCTGGAACCCAGGTATCAGACTATCACGCTTTACCAGAACCACCTTTCCCTAAGTACTATTTCCACAGAGTTTTCACAGGCACGCTTTATCACCCTTGACAAAAGGGGAACTGAGGCTTAGTAAGGTGTTCGGGTATGCCCAAAGCTCCAAGGAGCAAGTGGGAGCCCTGTGCCTGGGATCACCGACTCCTCACCTAACCTTTGGGCCAACAAGGCTTTGACAGTTCAGAGCAAGGAAAAAGGATGAAGGCAGGGGTGACGGGACTGATGGGGAAAGGAGGCGCCTCACCTCTGTCTTAAAGGAGGCCTCATCCTCCGAGTTGGACTCCTCCACCTCCAGGGGTTTTTTGATCTCCCGGGGCTCACTCTCTGCCTTGATCTTCTCCACTTTGACACTGCCCTTGTCCTTGGCTGACTTTTTGTCTGAGAAGGAGGAAGACGAGGTACGGGGCGAAGTGCCAGGAGTGCTCCTGGACCCCTTGGAGCTGCTCTTCTTCTGTTTTTTGGCACTGGGCTTGGGTGAGTCGGTGGCGGCTGGCCGCTTACTGGAAGACTTGGATTGGGGTGGTGGCGGGGGGCCGCCTTTGGGGGACAGGCTCTCCAGTTTGGTCTCCTTCAGGGCCATCTTGGGCTCCTTAAATGCTGCCTTGGGTGGCGGGGCCTTCTCCTCCTTAGGGGGCCGGCCCTCAACCAGCTTCCGTGCTGTGTCTTTTGCACTCCGAGCCTGCTCACGCTCTGGCTCCTTGGAGGGGCCCTTGCTCTCTGAGTCTTTGCGTGGCCGCTCCCGGTGCTCCTTGGCCGTCTTGTGGGTCTTGCAGGCCTTGCTGCTCTCCCTGCTGGCATCCTGAAATGTTGGGTGGGAAGGGAGAGACACAGTCAAACGGCATCTCTGGTGGCCCTGCTCCACCTCCCCTGACCCCTACAAAGTATAATCCACCTGATTCAGACTCAGCTAGAGAAAATCTTCCAAAAAGCGAAAAAGTAAGGCAGCAGGTGTGAGTTTTAAATGGAGCTGTCCCTTTAAACTACTAGGAAGTGTCAGCAGGTCCCAGGCGACTGCAGGCTAAGACTCCCCTCTGAATTGAACTGACATTCCCTGAGGGATTCAAGAAGAGCACAAGTGAGTCAGACAATGGCAGCCACACAGACCCCTCCCGCTCAGACACCTCGCAGCTTCCCACTGGGGGTGCTGGCAGGTGGTACACCCCCTCTTCTGTCCCCACCACACAGCCTGTGTGTCTCCTGCCTGGTCAGCCGACTCGGCCTGTCAAGCCAGGCATAATGGTTCTTTCAGACCCACAGTCAGCACCCTGACTCCCTGCTGGGTTCTCAGGTGCTGTGCGGAACCAACAGCCCCTGACTTTTTTGAACCGAAGCTGCCTGGGCAGCTTTTCTGTAACGTGAATGGCTCCTGGGAAATTCAGAGGGTTCGGGGTGGATGAGCCAGGTCATGGAGCGCTGGCTGGGGACAGAGGCCGAGAGCAGTCCTGCTCCAGGCTGCCAGGAAAGCTGGGCCAGATTATGCCAACTTGTGCACCAGCACTTCCTCTAAACAAGGGCAAGACCACCTACCTCACCAGTGATGACAGAGCGCACTCAATCATGGAGGCTACAGCCACCCTGCACAGAGCACGCCCTTTGGGTAGAAGCCCAGTTTGACACCTTGTTTGCCTTCTCCCTGGCAACATCCTTTTATCACCCCACACGTCCAGGGTTGCTGGACAGGTGCCTGCTGCTGTCAGCTGCCAAGGGCTCCACCCCCCATTCTGTCAGCTAGGTGCATGGATGGGCTCAGAGGCTCTCCAGATCAAAGCTTACCAGGAAACCAACATCGGCCAGACCCTGGGGGTGGTATGTACCACCCGAGGTGGTCACACTTTACCAGCTTACCCAAGTGCCGAGGGGACGGGCGAACCAGCTAAATGCCCAGTAGTGAGGCCTCTGCTTCCTGCTCTCCCAACCCACAACAAACAGCTACAGGAGCAGATGGCACGGCCTTGACCACCTGGATCTACTTGGTCACCATCTTCTTGCAAACCCACATCAGTGCCAAATGTTCAGAGACAGCCTTGTGTGGCCACGGGCTCCTGCTGCCTCTCTGGAGAAACATCAGCCCCTGGGCCCCGAGCCTGCTTTTTTCTGTCTCCAGGGCAGTGGGGAGAGGTACTCATTCCACAAGTTCCCAGCTGACCATCTAAAGGGGTGTCACCATTGGGGCTGGTGTGTGGAATGGGGCCAGTCCCTGAAGGCTCCATTCCCTAGCAATCTGCTCCCCTGAGGATGGAGGCAAAAAGAAGACCACCCACCTTGGCCTTTTCTCCAAGTATCCATGCACCCCCCAGGCTGTAGGAGCCGGCTACAGCCCCAAGAGGCAGGGCAAGAACACATCCAATGGGCACGACTGCCAAAGGCCTCAGCACAGTTAGTTCCCACTGCCTCCCCCAGACCTGGGATCAGCTGAGCCTCCGCTGCCACCCTGGGCCTGTCCAGCAAGCAGGGGCCTTCCAAGCAGCGGCTCTTCACCTGGGGGTTTGCACAGGTGGTCGAGACTGGGCTGAAATCACACACTAAGTTCTGAGAGTAATGAGGATGTTCCCAAGGGCGAGGACCCCCCACAGTCATGTCCTCAAAGCTGTCAATAGTTTGAATATGGCTAAGAACAAAGTTGTGGAGAACGATCACCCAGGCCAAGTGACTGGCGTAACATAGGCAGAAGCTTCAGGTACACAAGTCCAAGGGTATTCTGGGGTGGGGACCAAAGGGAACAGTATCCTTGAAATATGAGCCGTCAGGGGTCTCACTCCTCACTTAGGAGGCTCCAACTCCTGTCTTCCATGCCACCCGCCGAGGAGCCAAGAGGTGGGGACAGACCACCAGTAACCAATCTGCCTAAAGCTATAAAAGGCATACTCTCCAGCTGCCCCCAGGGTGGGGACCCTGGCAAGCAAGACCCTGCATGACCAACCCTTTCCCCCACTGCCCGGCCCCTTCTGCTTGGATCATGTGACCTGGTGATCCGACTCTTGGAGTGCAAGCAGAAGAGAACTAATCTGGGGGGTACAGCTGGCACCCAAAGGAAGGTGCTCATTTGAAGGAAGAGACTGGCACACAGGCCTTACCCTCCTAGAAGAGCAGAGTGAGGCTGTCAACTTGGAAGCCAGGACTGGATAATAGGCAGAGGCGGCTTCCAGCAGAGAAGAACCCACCTTGTGCTGCCTGAGAAACAAACATAGAAAGGAGCCTCCTAAGCCATGCCACCCAGGTGGCGGGATCAAGATTCTGGAACAAGTTGGGATGGAGACCAAGGACCCTGCTGACAGGCCTCTGAGCCTAGCACACATACCCATCCCACCTGGGGACTCCTGGGGGGCTGTAAAAATACTCCAGTGAGAGAGGCCATGAAGCAACCCCCCCCAGATGCAGCTCCACTGGCCACAGGAGCATCCCTGCCACCTGCACGGCATCTCTTCATGGGGTTTTGGGTGATTCACAAGTGACATGCAGAGAAGAAATGACAAGTCCTACCCTTTCTATTTTGCATGGATTTCCAGACAACTGTGAGTGGCTGAGAGAGAAACTGACAAATCTCTAGCAAGAATTTCTCATCCACTGGACCTCCACGAGACTCAGGAAAGATGTGCTGGGAGGCTGGCATAGGGAAGACCCTCAGAGCTACACTCCATACGTAAGACTCTGGCTTTATACGTCTCAAGGGCTTAAATCAGACAAAACTGAGGATGTCAGAGACAGACTGGCCCGGTGAGAGTGCCAGAAACACCCTGCCTGGGTGATGTGGGTCTCCTCCAGTGCTGCTGCTGAGTAAGGCTGTAATTTGGCTTGCGAGTTCAACCTGTCCCATCTGGGGTGCCCCAAGCCCATAATACTCAACAGGTGAGTGAAGCAAGAAAAATGCAAAGATGAGAAGTGGATAAACTTGTGGGGTCGGTGATGCAAAGACAAACTGCCCTGAGAGCCAGATGGAACCTGGCCTCTGGGACACAAAGCTGTGTAGGTGGCTGCAAGGGAACAAGACGAACCCTCAGGAGATTATGTGTACAGTGTGACACCATCAAAAGATCTCTGGTGGCTACTGTGGGATGATTCAGAGGGTGGTCTCAGGAAGGCTGACGGGGCTGAGAGAAGATGATAAAACATTTCTTCTTGGGGGAAATCAGCTCACTTACACATATGGCTCTACATGGCCCTTCCCCCCAACTAACTTTCTCTGCCAGGAGCTACTGCCGAAGAAAGAAGCCAAACCTGGAATAGCCCAGGGAGGAAGCACCCAGCCCTGGTGGGCAGAGCACTCTGGCTGCACTCAAAAGGCCTGAGAAGGTAGGCAGAGGTGGCTGCAGGGGACACACTCCGTCCAGGCTCCCAACTACGAGAGACTATCTTGGGTCCTGTCTGAATGGTCCTAAGCCCACTGACTGAGCAGGAGAGGGGAGGACAGGGAAGGTTCTCTGGCCTCAAGAGGAGGAGGGCGAAGAGTGTGTGATTACTAGGCTGTTTGATGCACTCCAGGAAGGGCCAACCGTTCTGACTAAGTGGCAGAGAGCAGCCACAGGGAGCACAGAGGGCTCCAAGAGGAAGATGCCAAGGGAAAGAGTCCGGGGATGGAGAGTCCAGCTCTGCGGAGGGAGTTCCCTGAGCCCAGGACCCTCTGCTGGGCCCCAGTGCTCCCATGTGACTGGGCCTTCCACCTCACTAACCTTGGAGCCGTGGGACGGTTTGGTCTTCTTGGGGTCAGAGAAGGCAGAGAGTGGAATTGTGGGTAACATGGGGTAGTCAGGACTGGGCCTGGACACCGTTTCTGCTCCTTCGGGCATTACCATCACCTAGTGATAAAGAAGAGACAGATGTTATCAATGAGCAAGGAGGCAGGCTGGATATCCGATGGGCAAGAGGAAGCTGGCTTTCGGGAGTGCAGCTAGAGGTGTCCAAGCTTCCTCCTAGGGGAGGGGGCCAAGGAGAGCCTGGGTGTCACTTTCCCAAAAGAGTCAAAGGCATTTCCTCCATGAGGGTCTGGGTGCTGAGTACTCAGAGTGAAGCAGGCTCATGGTGGAGAGCAAAGAGAAGCAGGGTCCCAGGATGGCTGGGCCCGGGTGCAGGTGGCGCAGTCTCAAGTGGTGGGCCCTGGGCCAAGAAGACTGGCGGTGTGTTTGAGAAGCACAAGGAGGCAGCTATGGCCAAAGCTGGCCTGCGTGCTGCAGTTAAGAAAGATCAGAAGCACGAAGGCGAGAAGCCAGGCAGACACCCACTCCAGGAAGGCGTGCAGTGGAGAAAGCAACTTCTGCTGGACATGCGTGTGGTGACTTCGCCGGGTCCCACATCTCCTGCGGGAGCCTCACTCCTCCACTCTCTGGTGAATAAAGTTGACTGAAACGGAGCAAGCAGCAAGGCCAAAGCAGGAGGGAACTGCATAGGGGCAGGCCCAGTTCTCTGCAAAAGCCACCTCACTGGAGCCTGCAGGAGAGGGACATGAGCTCTGCCCTTTGTTAACTACTAGGAGGAGGAAGGGCCTGGGCTCCTGCCAGGAAGCGCTCCCGGAAACACCTGCCCAGGTCCAGTGAGGCTCTGGTGGCACTTGCTGAAGGGAGAGAAGACCCAGGGGCAAGTTCTCCAAGTTTTGACACTGAAAGTTCACATTAGTAGTGGTCAGCCACTCAGAGTGAGCTTTCTAGATGGCAGTAAGACAGAACAAAAGAATAAAGTTCACGTTAAAAAAAGAAGGAAAGAAAAAGCATTTAGCTTTAATAATTTTGAGCACCTAGGATCCTTGACGAGCCCAACCTTTCATGTGAGGGGGCTGATGTAATGCCTGGTCATGGTCACGGGGACACGGGGTTGAAAGGAGGGCAGTGGAGCCCTTTGTGCCGCTCCGGCCCCCACCCCGACTCCAAAGCAGTGAGGCCCAAGGCAGAGTTGCTCATTTGAGCCTGCCTCACCACAACACCCTTAACCACGCACCCCGAACCTGGATGACCCTGGCAGCATGACTGAGGACCACCAAGTCTCGGGACATCACCATGCTCTAAGGCCAGCAAGGACACGCACAAGGTTAGAGAGGTGACTGACATCCCAACCCAGGGGAACAGATGAGCCCCCTCAGAGGCATAGGCCCTTTCCCTTGAGGACCGTGCCTTATCCCTTCATTTTTACTTCTCTTCTCCCCTCAGAGAAATGTCCTAGACTGACGCTCTGCCGGGACCATACAGTGAAGGCCTTGCATCTTTCTCGCCTTTCTAACAGCCTTTTGGAAAACAGGTAAAGTGAATAAATGAATCCACTTCCACCTCCAGCACAGAGCCTCACAAGGATGTGTCTCATGTAATGGAAACACAGACCCTTGCCACCAATGGGGCACAAGACAAGACACAATGCTGATGGGACAGGCAGGGCTGGCCTCTGTCCAGAAAGTGACCAAGCCACTCCGGTCACCGCTGAGGAAGTTTCTGAACCTTGTGTGAGGAATTACAGAACTCACGTGCCCCCCAGTGAGGGGCAGCAGAGAAAGCAGTTCTCATCAACTTACAGATCGCGCGGTCCTCCAGATCTTCTAGCACGAGCATCAACACAGGCAGGTCTGTGGTCACTTCCCACCAGTTGGCAAGTGCCAGCCCCACGGGAACACTGAGAGCTCCAGACTGGCTAACGTAAGGGCCACAACTCAGGTTTCGGAGCAGCTGTCCCATAAAGGTCCCAGGCTGCTCCTGAGACCAGAGAGCACTGTTCTTGCCACCAGCCCAGGGCAAGCCCCAAACTCTCACAGACCCAAAAGGCAAGAAAGTTCCTGACCAGACCTCTGGGCAGCCCTCACCAAAGGTGAAAAGGGCCAGGAAGAGACCACCACATCACCATCCAAGGGCCGCACTCTCCCTTCCTTTCTCCTGGGCTGGCCCATCCCAAACTGCAAGGTGGACCTGCCATCCCAACCTCTTTCCCTCAACTTCTCATGCCTCCTCCTCCTCCCCCACCCCTCCAGTTTTATAGGGTTAGATGATGCATACTGAGCCTTCATCTCTTCACAGCAAAGAAAACCTCCTGATGCAAGAAGCAGAGGGGGACGACAGTCCCTTAGTCCCAGGGCTCTAAGAGGCACATGGAATGCTGACTGTCTGAGTGTCTATTTCTCTGAGATGTGACCGTGGAACCTTTGGGTAACACCTCTGGGAAATACTGGGGAAAACAAGGTGGAGACAGAGCTGAGGAGGACTTGCTGAACCCGAAAACTCCTCCCCACTTCTCCTCGGTTCTTCCAGAACTCCCAGGCAAACTTCAGGACAAATGTCTACGGCAACTGATTCCAACACCTTCTCATTCTGGCACTGAACTCCACCAACAATCACACGCTGGGTCTAAATCCCAGACTAATCTTTTACTAGGGGCATAGGAGGAATCACTACAACTTCCTGCAGTAAATAAGTAACTGCTTACTAAATTAAATGAAGAGGAAAGGCCTGCTCCCTGGGCAGAAGAAACTCAGTCCAAACTCCTTGGACTCACTGGGAAGGCGGGCCTGCCCAACTCCCCCAACACACACACACTCACTCACAACCTGAACCTGAACCCTGCTCTACAGGCACTGCTGGGAGGAAGGCAAATGCTCAGTGACTCTGGGTCACTAACAGGTGGCTTTGGGACATCCTGCGTCCGCAGCCTGCGCCTCCCTCAGCACACACAATCCAGCCTGCAGCTAAATGCCCTGCCTCCCCCACAACCACACATCCATAAGCACCAAGCACCCCACCCACATTCTCCAAGAGCTGACACATGCTCCTGGCACTCTGCCACCACCCCAGGACTGCTGGCCACACAGTTCACTACAGAGACCTAGGATCTGAGCGCTGACACCTTCATCTAGCCTCACAAGGACAGAACTGCTAAGCAGAGTGCATCAACGGGGACCCTGGAGAGAGCTACTGCTGTTTCCCTAGGTGACAGGGCTCCAGCACAGCCTTGCCAATCCAGTTAAAAGCCGGCTCCAGCGTCTCACCATGCTGACAGGATGGCCTCACACCCATTGTTCCCCCCACCCCTTATGGAAGACAATGCTAATTAATCACAACCAACCAAGAAGCTATGGGGAAAAGTAGCGACTGGTCATTCCTAGCTGACAACGCCCCAGCACAGACTTGGGACACCTGGGTCCTATCCTGTGCTGCCAGATGCTACCTGTACAACCTGCTCTCCTGGATACCAGGCAGGCACTCAACCACAGGCTGGAGAGACGTGTCCAGGAAATCCCAAGGCACTCCCAGCACCAAGGCTGCCACCACAGGAGCGGAGATGAATCCACGACAGAGAAACTGCATCCATTCAAGCAGGGGCAGGGCCCACCCGCTCCGGCACACTCACCCCGCCAGCCATCAGGAGCTTGTACCGGAACTCAATGGTGGGGTTGTTGAAGGTGAGCTTCTCACAGCGCAGGTGGTTCACGGGCGGGTTGCCCTCCAGGTTCAGGAACAGGTCATAGGTGAAGCAAACCTTCCTTGGCTCCTCCTTAAATAATGAAAAGAAGGAAGTCCATTTCATAGGGTGGACAGAAGACTACAGGGACAGACATGAGACAGAGGCAGATGCGTGCCCCCCCACTGCAAGCCCCTACCCTTCTTTCTCCGTTGCTTGGCTTCCATTTCTCTCTGTGTGCCTACTTCTCGTCCACACAGTTAACCAAAATGAATTAGCTTACTCTTCGCAAAGCACCCAGCAAAGCAGGCTCCATGACAGCAGCAAAGATCAGTAAGAATGATGTTCTCAGATCATTAATGGAAATATTCTTGTTATTTGTATAGCCCCCAAGCACAGACTCCCCTTAAAGCCCTCATAGTACCCACCAACAAATGGAGAAACCAAGGCCAGACACACAGCTGCTAAGTGCCAGTGCTGAGACCTGACTGCAAACTCTGAGGCCCATTATCCTAGAGCTTCGACCCATCCCTTTCCCAGAAGGAAAGTTTTTCCAAAGATATACGAGTCACCAATAAGCACACAAAAAGATGTTCAACATCACTAATCATTAGGAAAATGCAAATCAAAACCAGGAGATACCACCTCACACTCATCAGGATGATGAGTACTAAAAAAAAAAACAAAAACAAGTGTTGGTGAGGACACAGAGAAACTGAATCCCATGCACTGCCAGTGAGAAGGAAAACTGGTGCCATCACTTTGGAAAACAGTCTGGGAATTCCTCAAATTGTTAAAATAGAATACCTACTGTTATGATGCATATCTCTCTTCTAGATACAATACCCAAGAGAAATGAAAACATATACTACACAAAAACTTGTATGTCCGTGTCCATAGCAGCAGGATTCACAACAGCTTAAACTGAAAACAACCCAGTGTCCACTGACAGATGAATGGGTGAACACAACATGGTCCATCCAGAGAAATACTACTCAGCCATGAAAAGGAGTGAAGCACTGACTCTCACTACATTGTGGATGAACCTTAAAAACACAGTGCTCAGTGAGCAAAGCCAGACACAAAAGGCCACACCGTGTGTGGTTCCATGTATGTGACATGTCCAGAACAGGTAAATCCACAGAGACAGGAAGTGGATTTGTGAGTGTCGAGGGCTAGTCAGAAGGACATAAAAGCTAACTGCTAATGGGCACAGGTCTCTTTCCTAGGTGATGAAAATATTCTGGAATTAGAAGACTGTTGCACAACACTTAACTAAAACTCACCAAATTTGTATGCTTTAAAAGCAACTTTTCTGGAATGTAAATTACGCCCCAATTTTTTAAAATGCTCTCCATTGGGAGAGAAAAACCCAGGAGTATGGGAGGCTCCTCAGCAACTCAAAGGAGACTTGAGACAGCTCAGCCGAGGAGGGGAGGGGGAATGAAGTGGCTAAGCCCCTCACACAGGCATTTCCACACCTTTTCTTCCCCCCAACCCTGAGGAAGAGGGGGAGCAGAGACCAGCTTGGCAGTCTGGCCACACCTCCTCAGCCTCCCTGGAAAGGCCTGCGTGGTTCACATGAGCAATGCCCAGCTGTTCGAAATCTGGTGAATGGGTGACACCTGAAAGTGGGAAGCAGGTGGCCGTGTGTCCACTTCTAAATAAAGGGGACAGGAGTGGGGTCCTTCAGTCTACCTAGATGACTTTGTTCCCCCATTCAGCCCGCAAAGGCAGAAGGCACACCTGTCACATGAAGCAGCCACAGACCCTGCCGTCCAGAAGCCACGAGTCTTGTGAGGAGACTAGTAAACAGGTGCTCTCGAGTCACTGCCAGTCAATAAGGCAATGCTGACCTTGCCCCTTCCTACAGCCCCTGGTTTTGGGACACATGGGCTTCTACCTCAGCCCATCTAACCCAGGCTTGAAGTGCTCCTCTTGTCCAAGGTGGGGAGATGAAATATAGGGGGGAGGGGTATCAGCCTAGGGAAGGCTTTCCTTCTCAAATCAAAAATAAAGGTGCAGGAAGAAAGTCTCAGCACCTCTCTTCTTCCTGCCAACCTGTGTGGTGCAATGTCAACCACAGGAGGACCACAGAAGAAGCCAGGAGAGTCTCAAATAGGCAGCCCTGACATCGTGGAGCTGCTGCCCCAAGGCCATCAGCAGCCTGCTGACATCTCATCAAGCAGGTGTCCCTCTGTGCCAGCACTGTCTCACACCCGCCCTTATAAAGGCACTTGTCACAAGGGGCATGTCTCCTCACCAAGCTGAAAAGTTCCTGGAGGCGGGGGCTCTGGGGACTCCTGTCTTACCCCTGCCCCAGATGCCGGCCCAGAGGAGGTGCTTTGTATTTGCCAAAAGAATGAAATGAGAGGATGGATAAGAGAAGGGCCCGACCCAACAGTGGGGGTGGGGAAGAAGTCAGGAATGCCGCCTGGACACTGTGATGAGCTTGGAGAATGGCTATGAGTTGGTGAAGTCAAGAAGGGCCGAGGGGGTGGGGAGAAGCACTACAGGCCATAGCATCCTCTCTGGGAGTCCTGAGAGTCCCCACGGTGGCAGTCACAAAGGGAGGATGGAGAGCGGTGGCAGCAGGTGATCCAGAAAGAAGGGCCTTGGTTGCTGCTGGGCGGGTGCAGTGTCCTGGGGCAAAGGGGTCTATAGAAACTTAGGCTCAGGAAGAATAAACCAAGATCCACGACCCAGAAAACAAATACCCTCCAGCCTGCAGGACATCGGGACTGGGAGCAGGGGTGGAAACTGGCAAGCAAAGGAAAGGCAAACTCAAGGATCTGTCCTGCCTTTCCATAGGGTGACCACACAGAAGATGAGAGGTGAGCTGCACAAATGTGCTCCAGCTCCTGCCTGGAGACGGAATGACCTGGCCAGGGTTCTGCAACCCTTTAGGGGTAATTCAGGCACTGCCCACCAGTTGCTGCCCACATACATCACACACACAGACCACCAGACAAGACTGATGCCACCTTTCCAGGCAGATCTCACCTCCACACTCAAGTTCAAAATGACAGGGAATATGCAAAGTAGGATGGTGCCACATAGACACCATGGGGATGAGAGCAGCAAAAAGCCTGATGGCACCAAACTCTACAGGGCAAAAGATCCAGTTTCTTCAACAAACTGCAAAGAAAAAAAATGAAAGAGGGAGAATCTACAGATTAAAAGAGGAAAACTCATGAATCACAATGTGCGGATACTGATTCAAACAGAAAAAAATCTTTAAGCACTGGATATTGAGGAATTATGAATCTGTAGGTGTGACACTGGTATTATTATTATTCTTAAAAAACAGTCCTTATATTTCAGAGAACATTCTGGAATACTGACACACAAAATGCAGGTGTCTGGGAGTGGCAGGCCAGGGATGGACCAAACATAGCCCTGTGACACATTGGAATCAGGCAATGGTTACAAGAGGGCTTCACTCCATCTACTTCTGTAGGTGTTTCAAACCTTCCCAGGTAACTTTTTGAGTGGATACGAGGCAGAGAAGCTGCATATTCAGAGGAGAAGCTCAACTCAGGGACGCCAGCAGGAGGTTGGCAGGCAGCTGGAGCTTGAGGCTGGGGCTTGCCCTCACTGGCTGCCTAGCCTTGGTCACAGGCCTGCAGTCCTGAGCCTTGGTTTCTTAGCCTGTAACATGGGGCAGATTCGCTAAGGTAATGCAGCCGAGGCACTCAGCTCAGTGCCACCAATAAATGGGAGCTACTCTTTTTACCAGAAAGAGATCTGGGCTACAGAAGGACACCTGGGAGACACAATAGACAGGTGGCACCTGAAGCCACAGGATTCCCCAGGGGAGAAATAGAGGGGTGCTGAAAGGGCACTCCACAGCTCTACCAAACACAGGAGCACCCCAAGGCTCAGAAGCAGGCCTTTCCTCTCCTCTGTGCCCTCTCTGGCCAACCCCATGCTCAGCCACAGCTTTACCTCCTGGCTTCGTGGTAGGTCCGGCCTTTCTTCCTGGCTCCTCAGCCAGCCCTTCCTCACCTCCCTGGCCCATTCATCACCTCCTAACCATCTAGCTGCTTCCAATACAGCCCCCTTTTAATCCACAAAGTTTAAGCTGGCTCTTGGCTTACCCCCAACCCACTTCTTCAAAACCTGCCAATGACCTCCCCCTGAGCCTCGAGAAAAGGCCAAACCATCACCACAGCCAGTGCAATCTGGCCATCTCAGGCCCTGCTGCTGTGTCCTACTGCCCCCATCCAGCTCTCCCTTGGGCTGGCACTCATCCTTCTGCAGGCTTCCTGGATCGCTGTTCCCAATCACAGCATGTGAGTCACTCTCATGAGTAGGACTAATCAAGGTCTACAGGATGGATGTCTGTTTTTTGTCCATCCACCCCTGTGAGCATTATGGACAAAGAGACCCTTTTTGTTTCTGATGGGCCTGCAACTGACCAAGCACCTGTGTCTGTTCAATGTGCCCACATACTCGTTTACCCTACAAAAACTTAATGGGTGCCTGCCATGTGTTCACAGCAGTAACCAAGACCAAGGAGGGACCTCTGACCTTATGGACACTCAGGATCTGTATATGGAGAGTCACCACAGCAGCGATATTGACATGACACTGACTGTGTACTGTGGCCAAGCAGTTTTCCAAACACTTAGTATGTATAAATGCTTCACAGCCCAAAACACAGACACTCTTGCTGTCCCCACTTCACAGATGAAAAAACTGAAACAGAAGCAGTCACCTGCCTGGTGCCACGTGGCTGGGTCAGTGGCGAGCCAAGCAAAGTTCGCTATGGGCAGGCAGTGTTCTCTGGAACCCCTAGGGCACAGGTGGCAAACACAAGGCCCATGTTTTATCCGGCCTGACACCTTGTTTCTACCCAGCTTCTTGTCCCTAGTTAAGGAGTAGTTACATTTATACAACAGTCCTAAAATTATATTCGGCCCTTTGAAGGCAGCCTTGAGCCTTATGTGGCCCCTGGGGAAAATGAGTTTGACACTCCTGCCCTAGGGAGAATTTCATGCCTACATACACCAAATAGGTCAGGGCAACAGCCCAAAATGGGAGACAAGGAAGAGTTCTGGATGACTCCCCAGACGTGGGTGGTGTAGGGCAAAGCCAGGAGAAGCATCAGAGCCAGGCAGAGGCCTCCCGGAGGGACCAGCATGTGCCCTGCAGCTGGTGTGTGCCTCAAAGCCCACTGAGAAAGGCTGACCAGAACTCCCTCCCAATAAGCCTGTGAAGCTTGGGAACTCCCAGGAGGGTGGCCAGCCCCTGGGAAACAACCTCCAGAGAAAACCAAGACACAGCCAGCACCATAGCACCTGGAGAGCCAGCAGCATACTCAGTGCATGGCCAAGTTCAAGGCTTACTGGGCCAGCACTCCCAAAGAGTAACATCTTTAATCCAGCCAGACCCTACACGTGCCCCACTCTCAGCAAAAGCAGCCAAAGCCTGCTTCAAGTGTTCTCAGACTAGGCTGTGGGAAGCCATCTGGCCACTGGCTACAGGCCAGCATCTCCCTCTGACCTCAGCAAACTAAGATGCGGAGGAACTGGCTAAACTGGTGCCAGCCACCAAAGTCAGAGCGTGCGCACCCACCTTTAGTGCACAGAGAGTCCAGGCCACAAGAGCCCAAATGGGCCAGGCTGACCCTGGCACAGGGCACAACAAGGCAAACAGGCTAGCCTACTGCATTGGGAGCTCCCGATGCTGCCCTCTACACCACCTCAGACCCTCCTCACAACTCCCCAGGGCTGTCTCCAGGGCCCTGCTCTCTTCTGCAGCTAGCAGGGCTGGCCCCGGACAACCCCCAGGTTTACTGCTCTACCCTTGGGTACAAATGGAAGAGTAACTGACCCTCAGACTGTCAGCAGTCCAGGGAGAAAGCCTGGCTTCTCAGGATCCTTGGGGCTGTCTCCTCACCATCTGGGCCCTGCCCACACTTTTACCTGGGGCCTGTTTGACTTTCCCTTGTGAGAGGTCCTGGGGTCTATACATGTTAGACTTAAAAAAAAAAAATGTCAAATTTGAAACTTATCATGGCTGTAACTGAAAGTTTACAGGGCTGCTGCCAGCAACATCCCTATGGGTCAAATGACACAGCTTTTTTTTTTTTTAAAGAATTTTATTACTTATTATTATTATTTATCTTCACCCAAGGACATTTTTTCATTGCTTTTAGAAAGAGAGGAAGGGAGAGAGAGAAACACTGATGCAAGAGAGATTGGCTGCCTCTTCCACATGCCCAGACCAGGTATCAAACCCACAACCATCCAGTTATGGGATGATGATCCAACCAACTGAGCCCCACTGGCTGGGGCAAACTGGCTTTTTAAAATGCTTTGCACAGAAAGAAACAAAGAGAAAGAGAAATAGAGGGAGAAAAGATTTTTAAAATATGAGAGATATGAGAGATACAGCCACCAAAAGCAACGCACTGACTTTATTTGAATCCTGATTTAAAGAGGGAGTAAAGGGAGAAAACTAGACGACTATAATAGCATAATCAATATATTTAAAAACATAAAAAAAAAACAAATTGGCATGACAATTAGGGAAATTTGACATCACCGGATACTAAATATTAAAGAATTATTAATTTATTAATTTTAGATATGATGATGTGGTTAAGCATTTTTAAAAAAAGAGACTCATCTTTTACAGACACAGATGGAAATATTTACAGATTATAAAAGAGAGGATATCTAGGACCTGATTCAAAATAATCTTGAGGGTAGAGAAGAAAGCAACACTGTACCAGGTGACTGCTGAAGCCAGTGGTGGTACCAGCATATCAGTGGTGTGCTCTGCTATTCTCTCTACTTCTATAGGCATTTTTTAATAGTTTAATGTATTTTAATAGCACATTTATAGGGATAGTAATATTACAGAAGGCAGACAACATTAAAAACAGTGACTTGCATGTAGGACGACTCAGTTAGAAAAAGTATACTGCGTGGATGGAATCTACTGTATGACAAAAAATGCTACACCACACAATTCAATATAGAGACAATGCATCATAGAACTGTATGCCTGAAACCTGTATAATTTTGTTAACCAATATGACCCCAATAAATTCAATAAAAAGGATAAAAAAATGCTACAAACACCATTTAGTTGCTATCAATAAGATATTTACTGGTTTAAAAAAAATCAAGTGCTGACATTATCCAGAAAAACTTAACAGGTTTATTTATAATTATTATAAAGTTGAACTGCTGAACTGTGTTCACTTAGACATTATGACTTGCATTCATACTTTATATCCCTGTATTTATATTTAAACACACACACACACACACACACACAAGCAAATGAAAATGAAAAAACTACCAACACCTGATTTGTGTCCCCTATTTTCCATTTGCAATCATATACATAGGCATCTTTTGACCCCATGGGAAAACACACCTAATGTTCAGAATTACCAACAACAGAAGAAGAGAAAAAATGTCTTAGAGAATGAAATGTTTCATATCATACTGAATTCTTAAGCATGTTCTCCACAAATGTGGTGTTCTAGCTGCATTTCTTTTGGTATAATTGTTACATGTTTGGCATGCACAGCACCCAGGTTGGTATCTTCAGAAAGGCCAACCAGATAGGCCTCACTCACCTCCTGCAAAGCACCAAATAGCTGTGCCCTGAAAGCACAGATCTGTTTTGAAGTCCTGAACAATTTCTCACATCAGATGCTGGAAGGGAAGTTTGTGAATCAGAAGTTCAGGGGACTTCTGTGATGATGAGGTTTCTTCATTCCTCCAGCAGAGGGCGCACTCTTGTGAGCGACTTTTGTAGTCAGATGCTTCTTAGGTGCTTTACCACTGGTCGATTTGTGGGCAGTCTCCTTTGTAAGAGCCATGGTGCTGAGACCTTCTTACTTACCCTTCTTCGGCTGGAGTTTTGTGAGCTAGAGGCTGCACTGGCCTTAGGGAGAGATGGCGCAGCAGTGGCTGTGAACACTTCTGCATGAATTTTTATGTTTTCTACATTAAGTAAATTTAAATACATGCTTAGCTCCACTCCCAGCTTCCCAGCCTTTCTCACAGTGCTGCACCTGAGTACCTACAGACTACCTGCTGTGACTGGCTCTGTCCTGGAACAGGGGGAGGAGGGTGCGGACAGGGCAAGCCCCCATCACAGAGCTCAGAGGACTCAAGCAAGGCCCAACAGAACCCTCCACCCCCAGCTTCTCCTTGGCCATCGCAAATAAATGCCTCACTCTTGGCTTCAAGTGGCCACCCACCTGCCCACCACCAGCACCACTTGGCCAGCCCTCCCCGGGGGCCAGGCACTGTGCTACAGAGTTTACCTAGCACTTATTTCACCCTTGCAAATTCTCACCATCCATCAGGAGAGGAAACTGAGGTTTAGTGGTATTTAATCATTTGCCAAGGCCACAGCCTCTGGTGTCTCCTTGTGGATGCAGCCCTGAACCACACAGTCAAAACCAAACTGGTCTAGAAGAGCAAAGAGAACTGCTCACTGCCAGGCAGAGAAAGTAATGGAAGGAACACGGGATAAATGTCCCAAAGCAGACCCCACCAAAGCTGAAATTCCACTTTCAGGATTCGACTTTACGAACTCATGGACAAACGTTTGAGGAGGGTCACTGGGTAGCACTGCAGTAGTGAGAGGCCTACCGAAGGAACAGAAAAAGGTCTCAATGGGGAAGTTGGGGGAATCACAGCTGATCTTAAGCTGAGGGAAGAACTCCACAGACATCGCAAAAAACGAGGTAGAGTTATGTGTGCTGACAAACAAAACGTTTCTGGAAGGCCTTACTAATGCTCGTAGTGGTTACTTCAAGGAAGTAAGCTGGAAACAAGATTCCTAATTCCTTGCAACTGATATACAAAATGAGCTCTGTCAGGAAAAACAATCTAACCATTGTTAATATAATAAGAATGGTTTGTAGGACTTCCGGCCAAGATGGAGGCGTAGGTGGAAGCACTGTGCCTCCTCTCACAACCAAGATTAAGGACAACAAATATTTATAAACAATAACACAGCCAGAACACAGAAAATTGAAATTTCGGAAGTCCTC